>JAADYC010000038.1:0-53754 GCA_023338135.1 Phytopythium kandeliae | reverse complement strand
GCTACGACAAGTTCGACACGAACACGCCCTTCGGCGGCTTCAAGGACTCGGGCATCGGCCGCGAGCTCGGCCAGGCCGGCCTCAACGCCTACCTCGAGAACAAGACGGTGATCATCAAGCGCCCGGACGACTCGCTCCCTTAAGCGCGCGCTCGTGTGCGCAGCGGCGCCGTCGTGTCCGCCGTCGGCCTGTGCGTCTGCGGCCTGCGTCGACGGTCGTCTGAGGAGGTGTGAGCGTGAGTTTGCCGTGCGTGCGCCGAAGGAAGGCGATCTGATCTCTCCATGACAATACAGTAAAAAGCCTCTTGTAGTCTCGGTCAGCGCGAGGGTATGCTCCCATGGACTTGGGTCGTGGCCGATGTCTTTGTCCGCGACTGCAGCGCGTGGGAGCCGACGTCGGCTCGAAGACGCATCGTGCCGCCAACTCCAAGTCTGTCAACCGCACTAGCAGACCGGGAGGCAGACCGGGAGGCAGACGGAGAGGCAGACCGAGAGGCAGACCGAGAGGAGGCAGACGACCCCGCCGGCCGCCGCTGCCATGGACCCGCGCAAGCTGTGCGTGCTGTGACTCCACGGCTTCCGCGCCAACACGCAGGTGATGCTGGACCACACGCGTGGACTGCGCGCGGCGCTGGGCGACGCGACCGAGGTCGTGCTCTCCAGCGAGTCGTTCGAGGCGACCGAGCCGAGCGACGGCGATATTGAGGCGCGGTACGCCGCGAGCCAGCCCTTCTACGAGTGGCGGCGCCTGAAGCTGCACGACGGGCGCGACCTCGAGCCTGGCGTGAACGACGCCGAGTGCGCGGCGGCGGCGCCAACTGCCAGCCGCTCTTCGTGGACGAGCAGGGTCGCGAGATGCTCGTGCCGCTGCCGTCCATCCACATCGTGGGAAGGATGGATCCACTGTACGAGGAGAGGCTCAAGCTCGCCGACATGTGGACCGACCGCGCTCCCGGCGCCGTGCTGCCCAAGCTCATGCGCGAGCACGCCGGCGGCCACAAGTTCCCCTCCGGTTCGCGCGACAAGCAGCTGCACGAGGAGCTCGCCGCGGCCATCCGCGCGCACTGTGCGACCGACGCGCCGCATGCCGCCAAGCTATAGATCGCCTCGCAGCTGTCGATCGGCCCGGTCGATCGGCTCGGTCGATCGCCTTGCCTTGGCGCAGCAAGCAGGCTGCAAGCAGGCTGCAGGCAGGCTGCAAGCACACCAACATCGCTTCAAAAACCACAGAAGTATCTGCCCCGGACATCGTGGCTGAAATGCACTCCTGGTCGATTGGTCTTTCTGGTTGGTTCACTTCGCGTGGTGCCTCGTTTGTGGTCAATGACTTGCTAGTCTCCACCAATCGCAATCAAGAAAACGGCGAGAACCACTTCTTGCCAATGCATACACCATTCTGTACTGAGTGAATGCGTTTGTTGATGTAGTTTTCGCGTGTAGTATTGTGTACGCCACACACACACGAGTAGGAGAAGGTTGCTCTTGACACCTTGGAATCCATTCTTGACTACCAGGAATTGCAGGCGTGGATTGGCTAGCTAGTGGCAGTTTGTATTGCCATGATTGGATGAAAAAGCTATTTACGGGCTGCCGCCGCGTCAGATGCCGAGGAAAACGCCAGCAGCAACGAGCTAAAAGCACGAACGCGGGCGAGGCGACAAGCGGCGCGGACGGACGCCAAGGGCACTCACTCGGCAGCGCAGCGGACCGATTGATGTACAACCGCATGACCAACACACGGTCCGACGCTCGCAGCGCTCTCTTCGCCGGCGCGTCCACGCGGATGCAGGTACTGCAGTAGTCTTTGCGGCGGGCGAACGGGGACGTTCGCGGCCGTGGCCGCGCAGTGCTGACGGCGCTGATGGCTATGAATGCGGCGGGCGGCAGGCCGGAGGCGGCGGCGATAGCGGGGAGCAAGCCAAGCGCCTGCTGGAGGAGCAGAACGATGAACAGATCAGTCACCTGTCGCTGCAAATCAACCAGCTCAAGCAGGTGCGGCGCGCGTCTGAAAGAGTTAGAGAGCGAACGCGTGGCTGACCACTTGCGAGACGTGTGCTCCTTTGTGTCTCGGCGTGGCGTACTCGCAGCTCTCGACCAGTATCCACCGCGAGGTGGTCGACCAGAACCAGTTCCTGGACGGCATGGTGGGTCGCCGCGCGGCATGTATTCCCCCCGCCGCACGCCGTAGACTCTGACCCGCTGCACTGGCTGGCGTCGTCCGCTCCAGGGCAAGGAGTTTGACAACACAGACGGGCTGCTGGGCGGCACCATGAAGCGCCTCAACGTCATGATGGCGCAGGGCGGCAGCAAGCACATGCTGTACCTGATAGCCTTCGTCGTGCTCGTGTTTGTGCTGCTCTACCTGACGATCCGGTCCAGCTAGACGCGCGCCAGCTCGACGGCAGAGCTCGGCACTCGGCGCCACGTTGGCTTGCGTTTCCAGATTCGTAGCAGGCGAGTCCACGACAGCAAGCGATGCCCGCGCGGTCATCCGTAATGGGCAGTAACACGGAGCGTATGGCATATTCCTTCCCTGCGCGATGGCGGCACGAACAGCTCTCGGCTGTCTGCGAGCATTGGGTGACTGATAATCAGCAGCGGCGCCACTTCTAAGACTCCCGAGGACGACGCTCTCATCACTCGCGCCCACGCAGTAGCAGCAGCAGCAGCAGCAGCAGCAGCAGCAGCAGCAGCAGCAGCAGCAGCAGTAGCAGTGCCTTCATGCGCACGAGCAGCGCGTTGATGCCATTGCCGCCGCCGTTTGGCTCTCACATGTCGCCTTCCAATTATTTACAGAAGTGTCTGTAATCCTGGCGCAAACCTCGCTCCCAGCGCTTGTATTTCCAGAACTACCCGCAGTCTCGGCGCAAAGCGCGTGCGCCTCCGACCATATTTGCTCAACTGCCCGCAAACTCTGCGCCGGCTTTTGCAATTCCCACCGCGCTCTGCAATTTCCGAAACTGCCGCTGATTTCTTCTTCCCCTCTGGCAGGAAGGGAAGGGGGGCGGCGGCGGGTTCACCCAAACCAAACGCGGAAGCCCGAGGAGGAGAGCGAGCGCTTCGTTCGCTCCGACCCGAGCCGCGCGGCGACCGACGGCCATGGGCAACTTCCTGGCGGCGCCTATCACAGACAAGGAGACGACGAGAGGCGAAGGCGATGACATCTCGTTCGCCATGTCCAACATGCAGGGCTGGCGCTCGTCCATGGAGGACGCGCACGTGACGGCGCTGACGCCGGCCGGCATGCCGCCGGGCGTGTCCCTGTTCGCCGTGTTTGACGGCCACGGCGGCTCGCTGGCGGCCGAGATCGCGTCCAAGGAGCTCACGGGCGTGCTCGCCGAGGAGTTCGCCGCGGCCGAGATCGGCAAGGACGGAGCGGCCATCGATCCCGCCGCCGCCGGCGAGGCTATGCGCGTCGGCTTCCTCAAGCTCGACGAGCTCATCAAGAAGTTCCTCGTGGACAAGCACGGCGTGGAGACGGACCAGAGTGGCTGCACCGCCGTCGCAGCGCTCGTCACGCCCAAGCATATCATTGTCGCCAACGCCGGTGCGTCCTACCTATCCATCTACCTACCCACTTGCCTCCTGCGCACTGCATGCAGCTGGCTGTTGTTGTTGTTGTTGTTGTTGTCTGTCTGTCTGTCTGTGTCTGTCTGTCTGTGTTGGTGCGTGTGGATGAGCGTGCATGCGTGGATACTGACGCTGCGCTCTGTTGCCGGTCCTGCAGGCGACTCGCGCAGCGTGCTGGCCAGCGACGGCGCTACCATCGAGATGTCGTACGACCACAAGCCCGTCAACGTGAGTGCAGTTTGGTGCAGCCTCTTTCCCTCCCGCCCGTCTGCCCGCCCATGGCATGACGACTGGCTGCTGACGTCTGCGCGCGCGCGTGTGTATGTGCCATGTATGACGGTCGCGTCCAGCCTGGAGAGCGCATGCGCATCGAGAAGGCGGGCGGCGTCGTGCGCAGCAACCGCGTGAACGGCGACCTGGCCGTGTCGCGCGCGCTGGGCGACTTCATCTACAAGGACAAGGACTTGCCGGCGCCGCAGCAGAAGGTCTCGGCCGAGCCGGAGATCAAGTGGCACACGCTAAACACCAAGGAGGAGTTCCTGGTGATCGCGTGCGACGGCGTCTGGGACGTCATGACGAACGACGAGCTGTGCGCGTACGTGCGCAAGCTGCTGCAGATGGGCGAGAAGGACCTCGGCCTCGTCGCCGAGGAGATCCTGGACTTTTGCCTGAACGCCGGCAGGTACGAACGAGCTCGTAGCGTGCGCGCCATCGCTCTTCCGTCGCACACGGAATGGCTGATGGAGCGACTGACGGATTGGCTGGCTGGCTGTGGTGGAACGCGCAGCCGCGACAACATGAGCGTGGTGATCGTCAAGTTCCCGAGCGCGCCGGACGGCTCCGGCGAGGGCGTGGCGGCCATCCGCAAGAAGCGCGAGGAGGAGCGCCGGGAGAAGGAGGCAGAGGAGGAGGCCAGCAAGAAGACCGAGACCGAGCAGAGCAGCAGCCCGCGCGGCTACTAGCGCGGACGCCCGTCGCTCCCAGCACCTGGCCTGGTCGCCGTCTAGTAGCGCGTAACGAACTCTCCGTCGCCCCGCTCCCCGTCTGCCATCGGCAGCCTGCAATCTGTCTGGAATACCCATGCATTTACGCGTCGCCGCCTGCATGCCGAGCGCCGTCGAGCCGCGTCGCGGCTGGCGCTCGCTGTGTCAAGCGGGTGGAGGCTTGGTCGTCGCGGCGGGAGGACGGCTCCCGCCCCTCTTCTAATCGACGGTGCCCAGTCTAACATGTGGGGCTCGGGCGCTGCATCAGATTGATCTGCTCGCTGCTCTTGTGCGCCGTGTGGTTCGTCGGACGCTTGTACTTGGACAGATCCAAGTTCCGGAAGTAGTCGATGGTGCGCCGCAGGCCCTCGTCGATCTCGACCTGCGGCGTCCAGTCTAAGTGCGTCCTGCAGCCAAGCCAGGCGGCGCAGCGCCAGCAATTCGTTAGCGACTCGCCTCGCGCATCTCCTCCCGATGCCTGCAAGCGCGCAGACAGCAGCGTACCTGGCGAGCGAGATGTCGGGTCGGCGGCGCCGCGGGTCGTTGTTGGGCAGATCCCGGAACACGAGCTTGCTGGGCGAGTTGGTCAGGCGGATGATCCGCTCGGCGAGCTCGCGGACCGTCATCTCGTGCGGGTTGCCGAGGTTCATGGGTCCGATGCATGTCGAGCAGTCCATCAGGCGCAGGATGGCCTCGACCAGGTCGTCCACGAAGCAGAACGAGCGCGTCTGCTCGCCCGAGCCGTAGATCGTAATGTCCTCTCCGGCGAGCGCCTGCATGATGAAGTTGCTGACCACGCGGCCGTCGTACGGGTGCATGCCGGGGCCGTACGTGTTGAAAATGCGCGCGACGCGGATGTCGACGTTCTGCGTGCGGTGGTACTCGAAAAAGAGCGTCTCGGCCACGCGCTTGCCCTCGTCGTAGCACGCGCGCACGCCCGTGCAGTCGACGCTGCCGTGGTAGCTCTCGGGCTGCGGCGTGACCTCCGGGTCGCCGTACACCTCGCTCGTCGAGGCCTGGAAGATGCGCGCCTTGACGCGCTTGGCGAGCCCGAGCAGGTGCATGGCGCCGAGGAACGACACCTTGGTCGTCTTGATCGGGTTGTACTGGTAGTGCACGGGCGAGGCCGGACAGGCGAGGTTGTAGATGTGGTCCACCTCGCACGAGTATGGCTCCGTGATGTCGTGGCGCACGAACTCGAGGTTGGGGAAGCGCTGCTGCAGTGCCAGCACGTTCCCGCGCTGGCTCGTGAACAGGTTGTCCAGACAGATGACCTCGTGGCCCTGCTCCAGCAGCCGCGTGCACAGGTGCATGCCGATGAAGCCCGCGCCGCCCGTCACGAGGATGCGCTTGAGCGTCGGCGGCGTGCGCAGCGCCTCGCGCGCCTCTCGCGGCAGCGGCAGCGCGGCCGGCAGCGCGGCGGGCGGTGGCTGCACCTGGCGCTCGGGCGCCGGGCCCGTGGCGGCCGCCGGCGCGGCGTCGCTCGGTGCCAGCGGCGCGTCCGGAGGCGTGATCGACGCGGTTGGGGGCATTGGCGCGGCCAGCGGCGGCGCGCGCGGCGAGTGGAGACTGCGAATGGCTCGGTCGGCCGAAATATCCGGGCGGTTAGGCGGAAGGAATCCGGGAAAGGGCGGAAGAGGCGGGAAGGCGCAGAAGTCACTGTACGCGGCGAAACGTTTGGGGAGAAGAGGGGTGTGCCGGGGTGGTGAAGAGAACTGCGGGATACGGTGCGGTCGTCGAAACGTCCGTCGCGAATTGTTCGAGCGCAAGTGCGGATGCAAAGCGTGCATGCAATGCGTGCGTGGAAGGTGGAGCCGTCGTCGTTCGAGGCGTTTGATCGAGCCTGTGGCGGCCGCATTGCCGCATTGCTCCCGATTTGCGAGATTCCTCACGCGGGGCGAGCGGAGCCGGGCGGGCGACCGACGCGGCTCGCCGGCGAGGCGTGTCGCACAGCCGCTCATCGATTGGTTGTGGCGCTGAGCGCGTCCACTGGCAGCCGACGCGAGACGCTGCTTGGCTCGCTCGCGTATCATTTGGTGCGCCGCCAGGCCTGTGCATATGCTTCGCGTGCTGATGCTTGCTGCAGACGGCTCTACCTCTGCGTCGATAGCAGAGAGTGTACGAGCGTGGCGATAAGGCCGGCAGGATGACCCCGTTGAAGCAGCCAAGCATGCATGGACGCATCCAGCCAGGTCCACACCGGTTCAGTATAGATTCCACAAACACGTTGTAAGGGGCTTCTTTATCGATCTCCGTTCTGGTTGCTGTGGAAGTCTTCTGGCTGCTCGACCCCGATCAAGACGCCGCTATCCCCTAATTAGGAGCGAGATTGTGATGGGTTGACTGGAATCAAGGATTTCAAGCCAACAATCCAAAAATATCGAACTGGCCCTTCCTTCAGTCAATTCTGGTTTCAAAGCTTGGTTTTATTCTTTCCACTTGACTTTGTATGAAACCGCCACTTCGGTTTCTTCCAGCATCCTAGGTGTAATGAGTCCAACAATAACCCATGCTGAGGCCAGTACGTTTCCTTCGCCGCCCATCTCTCTCCTCCGTCAGCGCCGCCGCCCCCTCGCCATACTGAGGCCAGTACGTTTCCTTCGCTGCCGCGGCGCATGCGATTGACGCTGGCCGCCGCCTCCGACCGCTGGGCCGGCGCGCACTCGGGCGCTTCTCCTCCGGCGGCGGCCGCCCACTCGCGTCGCGCCTCCCCGCTCTCGCTCGAGTACCCGGCACGGCCGCTGCACTTCGTGCGCCGCGTGACGCCGCAGTCGGCCGAGATGATGCAGACCGCGAGCGTGGCCGCGTTCCCGGCGTTCGACGTGGAGGCGGGCAAGAAGCTCGCCGGCGTCGGACTCGCGGACCGATACATCCCGGTGCAGGGCCGCCAGGCGATCGCCAGGCTGCGCGACAACCACGCCATCAAGGCACGGAAGGGTGTTGTCCGTCCATCCGTCCGGCGATCGCCATCTAACGCTCTCGCTCGCTCGCTCTCTCTCTCTCTCGCTCTCGCTCGTGACGCGGCAGGTCGGCTTGGGCATGATGGTCTGGTACCTCTTCTCGACCGCGGCCACGTTCACGAACAAGGTCCTGATCAAGGAGCACCACGTGTCGGCCGAGATGCTCACGCTCTGCCATCTCTTCATCAGCGTCGTCTGCGACTGTACGTGCCTTGCCTCGCGAACGGACTGGATGCGCGCGAGTCTGTCGGTTGCTGACGCCGAGTGCGTGTGGCTAACGTGGCGCGCTGGCCGGCTTGACCCTCGCAGTCGTCGTGCTGACATTCCCTGGCGCGGCATCCGGCGCCGGCGGCGGCTGGCAGATGCAGAAGCTGACGCTGAAGAGCATCGTGTGGATCACACCGCTGAGCCTCTCGGCCGTCATGGGCAAGGTGCTCACGTACTGGAGCTACAACGTCGTACCCGTGTCCATCACGGCCACGTGCAAGGCGTCCCAACCCTTTTTCAACGTGGTGCTTGCGTTCCTCGCCTACCGGTCGACGTTCTCGACGCCCACGTACCTGGCGCTCGTGCCGATTGTGCTCGGCGTCGTGCTCGCGTCCGTCTCGGAGATGGGCATGAACGACCTGGCGCTCGGCGGGACGCTCTTCGCCGTGTCGGCCGCCATGCTCGGCGTCATGCAGAGCATGTACGCTAAGTTCCTGTTGCGCCGCCGCATCGTCGCGGACAGCGTCAACGTACGTGCCGCCTGTCTGTCTGTTTGTCTGCCGCTAGGAGCAGCTTGACATGATTCGATGCGATCGCGATGGACTGACACGCTCTCTCTCTCTCTCTCTCGCTCACGGCCAGCTCCACTTCTACAGCGCGGTCGTGTCGTTTGCGATCAACACGCCGTACGTGCTGGCCAACTCGCGCGCGCACCAGGACAACTTCGTCGCGAGCTTCCCGTTCGGCACCGTGCTCGTCTGCAGCCTCATGCACTTCATGGGCAGCTTCAGCTCCTCATGGGTGCTCGGCGAGGTCTCGGAGCTCTCGTTCTCCATCATGAGCACCATGAAGCGCGTCGTCATCATCCTCAGCGCCGTGCTCTACTTCGGCAACCCGGTCACGGCGCAGTCGATCCTTGGCATGGCGCTCGCGGTCAGCGGCGTCGGCGCCTACCAGGTCATCAAGGCCAAAGACAAGGCGCCTCGCGACCTGCTGCCGCGCACGGTCGCCGACCGCCGCGAGTGATGGACTGGTGGATCGCCTGCTCGCTTGCTCAGTCGGCCGGGCGTCACCGTCGCCTGGGGAGACATAGAGTACGTTACAATAGGCGCATTGGGGCCGCCCAGTTGGCAGACGCCGGGCGGTCGCGAGGCGACTCGCTCAAGCGGACGGACGGCACGGAGACCGTTGGCAATGCAAATGGAGACTTGATTAGATCAAAGCTCAAGAGCCGCGCGCTCGATGGACTGGCCGGCCGCTGGACTCGCGGCGGCGGCGGCGGCGGTGGCGGCAAATAACAGAAGCAGGGCCGAGGGGCTCGCTCGAGCTACACGTCGACGCTCCGCTGGCCGATCGAGAGCTGGTCGGACGCTGGCGCGGCGGCACCCGAGGTGGCGACGGCGCCCGCGGCGGCGCCTGCCGCGCTGCTGGGCTCGCTGCCGGCAGGCGTGGAGCCGCCGACGGAGTTCTGCTGCAGGGCCTGCATGCGCTGCTGGTACTGCTGCATCATCTGCTGCTGCAGCTGCGCGTTGGGCCACTGCACCCCGGCCGAGCCCGCCTGCGCCTGCTGCTGGATGATCTGCTGCAGCATGGCGGCTTGCTGCTGCTGCAGCTGCTGCTGGTAGATCATCTGCGGGTCTGCGGGTCCCTGCGCGTCCGCGTGTCCGCGTGGTCCGTCCGTCCGTCGTTAGTCAGATCGGTGGCGAGTTGGGCGAGCTAGGATCGACGCGCATCGCAGGCACGTCGCGCGCGCACCTTCTTGGCCGGCTTAATGTCGTCGCGCGGGACAATGTCGATGAGGAAGTCGAACACGTCCGTCTTGGTGATGGCCATAGCGATGTCGCTGCGCTGCAACGTGCGCCGCTTGTTCTCCTCCGTGTGGATCCACGCGCGCAGACTCAGCTCGAGGATGAACATCTCGCAGGCCTTGGCGAACAGCACAGGCGCCTCGGCGCTGATCATCTGCCAGTGTTCATTCGTCCGTCCGTGCGTGTGTCCGTCCGTGTGTGCGTCCGTGCGTACGTGCGTGTGTGCGTGCGTGCGTCAGCCGACGGACCGCGTCCATGCATACAACAAGTCCGCGAGCGAGCGGGCGAGCGCGACGTACCCGCACGTCCTCGTCCGTCTTCATGATCTTCTTGATGCGCGCGAGTGGGAGCTGGTGCGTCTTGAAGTCGAACGACCCCGGGTCGATCTGCGAGATCTCCTGGATCTGGTTCTGCCAGAACGTGTGCAGCAACTGCTGCTGCTGCTGCATCTGCGCGCGCTGGTTCTGCAGCTGCATCTGCATCTGCAGGTTGCTGCTGCTGCCCGCCGCCTCCTCGCCCGACATGTCGACCGCCTGCCTGCCTGCCTGCCTGTTTGCCTGCACTGCTCGCTACGCCGCCACCGCCACGCAACGCGCCGCTCGTCAGCAGCGCGGTCGACCGCCATGGACGCCCGACGGCCACCGCCACCGCCCAATCACAGCCGGTGGCGGCACCAATTGGTCGAAAAGCGCGCCGCAGCGCCCTCTCATTGGACGCACCTCTCGCGCCGCTGCCGCCTTTGCGCTCTTCCGACTACGTCGCCTTGAGCACTTGCGCGGCGAATACTCGACTCTGGTTGGTCCGTTCGAAGGCGGCAGCGCGGGGGCGGCGGGCGTTCTCCGCTTGGAGCGAGGTTTTATTCGTGCGCTTGGCGGGAGTATACCTGTGAGACATCGAAGCGAGGTTCTGGGGTTATTCGACCATCGCACGAGGTTTTAGCTGCCGCGGCTAGTTCAAATGAAAAACCTCGGAAGTGTAGCCATCGCGTACGTCAGCAGCTGCTCGCCCGACCCGACTGCGCGATCGCGAGCAAGTACGCAGCGCTCAATATAGACGCGCGCGCACATGACGCCCAAGCAATGGCACTGGCAGGAGCGACTGGATGTGGTCGCCGAGCCGGACGAGGCCTGTCGGCGGCAGCTCCACCAGGTACTGTACGCGGTCTGCCTGCCTGCCTGCCTGCCTGCCTGCCTGCCTGCCTGCCTGCCTGCCTGTTCCTCTCATCCTCCACGACCCGTGGCGCGCCTGACATTGCGCTAGATACACGAGCGTATCTCGTACCATGTGTGGCTCAAGCAGAAGCGCGCAAGTGCTGGGGACAAAGCTCGACGAGCAGTGGACGAGAACAGCCGTCAGGACGACGCAGACAAGCGAGAGCGGAGCGAGGCGGCCTTCCGTGAGTGGCGCGCGCGCAAGAACCGCGAGCAGCGAAGGAAGAAGAAGGCAGCTGATCTATCACAGGAGGACAGGACGCGCGAGGTAGAGTGCTAGCTCGCTCCGCATGGCACGACAGCGCGCCTAACGGTACTGTGTGCTGCCAAGGCGGCGGCGGTCAAGCCTCCGTCGCAGCACGTGAACCCGAAAACCAAGTGCGTCAAGCAGGCAAGCACATCACTCCGCAAGTCCGACCGAAAGCGGGCCGCGCACCACGCTCGCCAGTCGGCGGAGCAGAATACCGCGGCCTACGATGCGTGGCTAGTCCGTGTGCGCCTGGAAGATCGCGTCCGGCGATCGCAGAGACGCCAGGAGCGAGCGAGGGAGACCCAGCGCGCGAGAGAGGCGCACGCGACCAAGTGGGAGAAGAAGCTCGTCGTCTGCGCCTACTCGACCGCCGCATCACTGAAGAGCCCTCCAAGTCCACGCGAATAGGCAGCGAGCAGCTGTCAACGAGGCGCTGCTAGGCATGTAAAGCGGCGAATGCAGTTACCCTCCTGGCTAAATGTCCGTGTGCTTGTCCGTGTCGTGCTTTGGAGTCGTGCGGCTTCCGGGCGACGAGGCAGACGCGACGCGGATGACCGTGGTCTTGGCCGCAGCAGCTTTGTCCCCTCCGCCCATGATGTGGCGCAGCTCGTCGCTCATGAACTCGCTGGCGGCGCCGCCCGACAGGCTCGCGTCCTCGCAGAAGCACAGCAGGATGGTGTCAATGGCCGTGTCGTAGACGTTCATGAAGGCCGAGGACACGAGCCACGCGAGCACGCAAGCGGCCAGCACGGGTGCCATGGGCGACGTCACGGGCTGCCCGTCCAGTATAGCGAGCGAGTCGCCAAGCGCGTCCGCCTTGGCGAGTGCAGCGAACACGGCGACGCCAACGGCCAGTGTGATGGTGAGCTTGGCGAGCAGCAGCAGGAAGAAGCTGATGGCGTTGACGGCCGCGACGCGCGCCAGGTTGGTCAGCAGCAGCTTGAAGGACGCAACGGAGGCCGCGCAGAAGGAGCTACCCTTGGTCGCGATCACGATGTATGCGTTCTTGGACAGGAACTTGAGGCACTTCTCGAAACACCAAAGGCAGCATTTGACAGCCAGGAGCACCACCTTGACGACGCGACTGCTCTGTTGCAGCTCCCGCGTGCTAGCGATAGCCGACGCGTGACGCACAAAGTGAGTCAGGACCCATACTAGCCACTGGCACCTGAGGCAGAGAGACCTACTTGCGGTCGATGTACTCGAGCACGAGGCGCAGGAGCTGCACGAACGCAATGACGAACGCGCCGAAGCAGAGCGAGCCGAGCGAGAAGCGCAGCGCGTGGTGGACCGCGCGCGCGACTGGGAAGCGCGCGTCCATCTTGCGCTGGCCGCTGGCGTCGGGTGCCGTCCAGTAGAACTGCGCGACCGCGCCGGCGATGGCGCACACGGAGATGGCCTGCAGCAGCTGGTTGGTCCAGAGGAAGCCGAAGACGTGGAAGGCCAGCAGCGCCTGCTGCGCCGTCTTGTGCGGCACCGCGAGCGTCGCGTTGAGCTGCGCGGACGCGTCCAGGCCGTCCATGCTGCCGAGCGTTGCCGCCGCCGTGCCAGCAAGGTCGTCCGAGCTGAGGAGGAAGGCGGCGATGGCGATGCTGTAGGCCACGAGCGCGAGGAAGCAGGCGGAGGGGATCGCGGGCCACAGCAGCAGCAGCGGCATGGCGCGGATGGCGCGCGAGCTCTCGCGGATGACCGCGACCGCGACGCGGATACGCTTGTGCATGGTGACGAGCAACAGGAAGACGGCGATCGTGAGTGCCCAGAGCAGGTACCCCGCGACCTTGAACTGGAGCGTGGAGGTCGTCGACGAGGCCGTCGCGGCGGCTAGACTGGCGGCGGCGGTCGATGAGGCCGCCGAGGCCGCGCTGGTCGTGTTGCTGGCCGCCGCGTCCAGGAAGGAGAGCGAGCTGAGCTGCGACGATGAGATGAGCCCGCCGCGGACGGAGCAGAAGAGACTCATGACAAGCAACACGGCGAGCGCGAGCGCGCAGGTGAGCCAGACCATGCAGCCCGCGAAGAACTGGAGCAGCAGCAGCCAGAGGACGCCGAGCAGCAAGGCACCGAGCCCGCCGACCGCGAGCACGAGCCACTTGGCGGCCGCCATATCGCCCAGGAACCGTGCGAGCACCTGAGCGTAGGCCTGCAGCTGCTCGACGAGTGGGTTGGGAGTCGTCGCGGCCACCTCCCAGACCTCCTTCTTGATACGCGTGGCGTGGCAGACCTCGTTGCAGCTGCCGCTCATGTAGCGCGCCGCCGAGCACGCGGGGTCGGCGCCGATGGGATCGAGGCACTCCTCGTCCACTACCGTCTCGTTCGCGCTCTCGACTGGGAGGCAGCGGAAGAGCACCGGCGCCGTGTCCTGCGCCGAGACCCAGCACGAGGACTCGTCGTACGTGCACACGCGGTCGCCCGCGGCGGGACAGGACGCCACGCACACGCCGAAGAACTGAATGTCCGAGGCGCTCAAGCCGGCGCTCAGACCGGCCAGCAGATCCTCGTCCAGCCGCGGGTACGTTGTCAATGCCGACGCGGCCAGTGCGCCGGCCCCGCACACGTTGCCGGCATAGTCACGACCATACACCAGTCTGCCGCAAGGTACGCGGTGGTAGGGTTAGACGCCAAGGCCGAGCGAGGACGGGTAGACGGACGCATACCGGAGCGGTTGGCCCGTCTTGACGGCGAGAATCGCGATGATCGCCTGCAGAAAGAGGAGGTGAGGACAATCGTGAAACCGAGCGAGCACTGTGCGCGTTGGAGCGGCGCCGCGACGGCCAGACGCACCATCCCGACCCAATAGACAAGGAACAGGAGACAGCAAAGGACGTCGCGGCACCTGTCGACCGCATCCACCGGCGACGCCATCGACAGTCAGTCCACTAGAGCGGCCGGAACGACGCCACGTTGCCGCTTGGCGCGCGTACGCACTTGCGCTTGCTCTTGGGAACGAACGCGCCGGCAGGTTTGGCGTCGACGGCATCGTCGTGATCACCGCCGCTCGATTTGCCGCAGCAGAGTGCCATGTCCGTCGGCGGAGCTACTCGACGCGGCCTGCCTGACTTGGACGATGTCCGGTTGTTCCCGCCGCTGGAGTTGGAGAATGAGCGATCGGACCCGTTGGGGGCAAGGCGAGCAGACACGCACACAACCGCCAAGGTATCGATGGACGCCTGGCGGTTGCACGAACTCGCTCAGGCCAAAAATACAAAGCGATGCAAGTACGCACAAGCCACACACACACACACAAGCTCGAATCCCGAGCCACAAGTTACTGGCGGATCGCTCAGCGCCATAGAGACATGGGGGATCACGTACCGCTGCAGTTTCTCCTCGGGACGCGCGCGCCTCGGTACCTCGAGCCTCGTCCGCGCGCTTCCGTCACCTCGGTAGCGCTCCGTTTCGCTTCCGTCGTTGGTGCACTCGCCATGGCTGATCGTGCTCTGGTGTTGTATCGGCTAGGCGGTTGGCTCGCCGCCAGCTCAGCGACTGTTCCAGCCGACCGCGCACCCTCGGCATCGAGAGCGGGAAGCCCGCGCGGTGCTGGAGCGAGTGCTACGCGCGCCAATCACTCCGGACCGATCTCGCGACCATATCGTCCGAAGCAGGCGCGCAGACTCTCCGGTCGCGCTTGCGCAGCTCGTGGAGAATGCAGTCGCGTGTGAGAGGCAGCTGGTCGCGGAGGACGAGCGGCGCCGGTCACGCCATACCCCGCCGAGATCTGCAGCTCGCGGAGACCGGGGCGAAACAGCCGCCCGGCGGGAGCAAGCGCTCGAGTTCCACGGGTATGACGTCGAGAACCCGCGGTTCCTGGGCGTGAATGGCTCTGCGCGAGAGCCGGCGGTCATGACGCAGGAGCAGAGCAAGGACCGGCAGTCGCGGCAGATCCAGCGCGCCAAGCACGAGACCCGGCGAAGGAGAGAGATGCAGGAGCTGCTTCGAGGACAGCGAGAGGATGCGCGCGTTGTCGAGCGACGTCTGAAGGAGAGAGGGACGAGGTCGGCGGCGTCCGTGCTCAGCACTTGCGACCTCGCGAGTGCCTGCGAGCTGCCAGGAGCGACCGCGACTGCGTCCGTGCTGCCACTGGCAACGGACGCGCGGGAGGAGCTGCGCCTTACAGCTCGTGGCTCGGCAGGTAGCAGTCTTGCCCACAGCTCACCCTCGCTCCTACAGCCTCCTCTCACTGGCAACCAAAGCGAGGGCGAGTACCACAGAAATGCTTCGCCCATGGAAGAAAGTTCGATGGACCGGAAGGAGGGACTGGAGCTCGCCCGTCAGCACAAGCGCCTCCTTGCACGCACTGCCGCGCCTCGCCCGTCCTTCTTGGCGACCCTGCGGCTCGAAGATCGGGCTGCAGACTCAGAAAGTGGGCTTCAGCGGCTCATTGGCGGCGAGTCCATCGCTGTGACTCGCTCGCTGGCAGATCTGGACGCGTCCACGGCGGTTGGCGAGCGAGCGAGAGCTCGACATAGGACCAACGGGCGGCGGCTCACTGGTAGTGACATGGGTGAGGGATCCGAGAGGCAACACGACAGTCAAGCGGTGCTCACGAACGCGGAGCTGCAGCTTGCGCTCTTCGCCAAGAGTGAGTTCGCCGGCAAATACCTCGGAGGCGGCTTCGCGCTAAAGCGTGAGGCTTTCGGCGCCACGGCCACAGCGCGTCATTTGCCGTCGCTTTGACGCGCTGAGATCTCTTCTGCGAGCTCAGGCAGGCCGTTGGCGATCATGGACGTGTGAGCCTACAAGCGATAGTGCTTGCCGAAGAGGGAGGAAGAGAGAGAGAGGAGTACTCGGCGACTCTTCTCCTTGCTCGATTGCCGCCGAACAAACTTCTATCAGCGCTGGCGCGATGGCAGTGCGCGCGCCGGTCTAGAGATGGGTGATCCCGTCCGAAGAGCTGAGCGTCGGCGTCTTGACCTTGCCGGACGCGTCCTTGACGGGCCGGCAGCGCACGGCCGTGCCGTAGCATACGACCGAGCAGTGCATGCCGAACACGAGGCGGTTCATCGTCGTGTTGGTGTCGAAGCGCACGTTCACGACCGCCGTGGCGCCTAACGACTAGACACGGAGCTCAGAGCGTCGGTCTCCGTCTATCAGGTGCTGCGGACCCTCGCACGAGACGCACCTTGGCGGCGTACTGGACGCGGTGCACGGCCTCAGCCACCGTCTCGTTGATCAGCGACGTGTATGACGCCGCTTCGCCTGGATAGCAAGCAGCATACAATGCCACTTTGACAGTTGAGAGAGCGGAAGGATCGCGAAAGGAGGAGACACATGGCCGCGGACGCACCTCCGACAAGCCCGGCGAGCGCCACGTACATGTCGCTCACGACCGACTTGGAGCGCACGGCGACGGCCGTCACCATGCCAAACTCCTCGAGCACCTCTCGGCCCTTGATGTGGTCGCCTGCGATACCCACGCATGAGCTTCTTCAGTGCGTAGACGTGTGGCGTGGCGTGGCGCCTGCAGCCGCCCGCTCGCGGCCGACGTACGCGTCGTGAAGTAGACCTGGTCGGCGCGCTCCGCCACTGCGCGGGTCGCTACCAAGCGGCGCGACCGTGCAGCGAGCTGAGACGCCGTTGCGCCGCGAGACAGATGCAAAGACGCTCGCGACAGCATGTAGAGAGGGCGGCGGCGCGCGGAGCGGCGGCGGCGATGATGGCGACGATGCTTGCGGCTTTGCCAAGTGCTGTTGCGCGAGGAGCGCAAGCTAGAACGCACCGTATCGCGCAAAAATGTGTGCTCTGTAGCCATGGCGTCTCACGATTTGTAAGAAATGCTTACTACCGTTTGCCGCACAACTCTATCGAGCAATAGAGCGATGGCTAATCACCGTCATTCTTGGTGTGTATCCACGCTCTTGACCCAGTTGAAGCCAGCTTACACCCAACAATATCTAACCAGCGAACGCACCTACGCATCCACCGCGCGCAATGTGACGCCTCCCCGACGATCTTGCTACTAGTCTCGATGCTTGTGCTGAAGCGTTCCAACACCGCGGACCTTGTGAAGCAGACGCAGTCGACCCACGAGCGTGTGGTTTCTCAAAGCGCGCTCGCTCTATACTATCGCCTACCTACGTCCGCCGCTGAGCCTGCGCCTGCTCCTGGCTCCCTCGCCGCCTCATAAATACCGGCGCGCAAACTTCCTCCGCTCCATACGCGCGCTCTCCCTCGCCGTATCCTTCGCCTGGACGCCCGCGCGGACCACGAACGGGAATCGCCGCTGGCCAATCGAAGCAGTAGCGTGAGCGAGACCACTTCTTCCCACTGCTGTTGCCACCGCCATCATACTCGCAACACCTATAGCTTGACCACTCACCTCGGCAGTGGCCATACGGTACACGGCAGTCGAGTCGGACGCACGAGCAGGCTCCTCTTCCCCCTCCGCCTTGTGCTCGTGCTCAGTCGACGGGTGTACGAACTGGAGCGGGTAGTCCTCCGCGTCCTCTTCCTCTCGCTCCATCTCGTCCCACTCGTCGCTAAAGTAGTGCTCCTCGCCCTTGGTCTCCTCCTCCTCTCCGTTGCTCTCGGCCTCATCGTGGTGTCCGTCCAGCTCTGACTCGTACTCGCTTCGTCCCTCGCTCCCCACAGAGCTCGTCAAGTCCGCCTGCTCCTCCGGTTCATAGTCCGCGTCGTCATCGTCTTCGCCTCCGCTGTTGACAGGCGTCATGAGCGCCACGGTCTCGACGCTGTAGTCCGATCCGGCCTGCTCCCACTCATCGTCTTCGTCTTGCTCACTGTCGTCAACATGCTGCGATCGGCGAGAGGGCGAGAAGAACTGCTGCTGCTGCTGCTGTTGCCGACGCCGACGCCGGTTCTCGAGCCACTTTCTCCGGCGGTTCATGCTGCGCAGGCGAAGGCCAACGTAGCTGCCGACGAAGACCAAGACCACGAGCACTAGCGTCGCCTGCCAAGACATGAAGAGCGCTCCTTGCGCAGGAGCACGAGTGGCGCGCTCGGCAGTTACTGCCGGGGTTGATGCTGGCGTTGGTAGTTCACCCACCAGCTCGATGCTGTTCACAACGTCGTCGATGGCGGCAAGAATAACGGCGACATCCCTCGACTTGTCATCAGGTTGAGCGTCTCCTTCGCGCGCACGGCTAGTCGCCGCAGCAGCATGATGACTGTCGAGCGTCGTAGAGGCTTTCACTTGCGTGCTCTCGACTGAACCAGTCGCGTCGCTGGTGGTCGTATCGGGTGTAGCATCTGCCGGTCGATGCACCGCTGCAGCTTCTGCGCTCGCCTTACTGACGACGGAGGAGGACTTGTGATCGACAGACTTGCTGGCTTGGCTGCCTGTCAGAGAGGCCGCCTCGCCCGCGACGGGACTGCCGACAGTCTCTTCGAGGCGTTGGTGGATGGCGCGCCGCTCCTGCTCCACCATCTCGTACGTCATTTGAAGGACGTAGCGGCGCAGGCCGTGCATCTCCCTCGCGACCATGTCCTGGTGCTTCTCTCGCTCTGCACGCAGCTTGTCCAAGTGCCGGCGCACTTCGTCGAACACTTTCTGCGAGTGCGCGTCAATCTCCGATGCCGCGGACCGGAAGCCGCGCAGTTCTTTCTGGAGTCCCTCCAGCCGCTCGTGCAGCCGCCGCTGCTCCGCACGAGAGACGCTGAAGGGCATGGCCGTGAAGAACACGCCTGCGACCTCCATGGCCTCCTCGATGAAGAATCCGCCGACGCCGGCAGCCACGCAGCTGGCGAGGAACACAACGCTCCACGGCGGGAAGATGTCGTCGAACGCGCGCTTCGGGCCCAACCGTCCAGCTTCTGGGATGACTGGCGCCGCTCCGACATCGTCGGACTCTGGCTGGCCGCGCGGTCGCATTGTCAAGCCCGGTAGCTCTTCGTGCAGCGCTCGTCCGGCCTCGGAGGCGACCGATGCGCCGCTGTCGGAGCCTAATCGAAGGCGATGGCGGAGGCCATGGAGTTGGTGGTCGAGCGACGACTGGCCAAACACGTCGCTGGACTGCGTGCTGCTGTGCTGCTCGCTCGCCTCGGCCTTCCCTCGCGGCCTGCCGCCGTCGTTGAGTGGTGCAGCCAAGTGTCCCCAGCTCCCGACGCTCGACGGCGACTGCAGCAGCTCGCGCTCATCCCGGAAGTCGCTCGCGGAGTATACCGCCGGGCTAACGGGTACCTGTGGGGCTGCCGCGGCGCACGAAGCCTTGGTGCCGACGTAAAAGTTGTCCCACAAGTCTTTGTGCTTGCCTGAGTCCATTGCGGCCTGCTCCAAGATGCGGTCCGCGTCGGCCTCCTCCTGCTGCTTGCGCTGCTCCGCGTTCCCCTTCTCGCCTGCTACCGGCGGCTTCATGGACCGCCACCGCAACGACGATGCCGGCTGGAACGCATATCGGTCGGCGATGTCTCTCAGCGGGATCGTCCCGGTGGTCTCTCCGACCATCGACGCCGCGTCGAGTGGCGCGCTGGGCGGGATGCGAGACGCGCTCCCGAACGGCCTCCGCGGCACAGGCTCGTCCTCGCGCGGCTGCTCCGCCGTTTGCATCGGGACGGTGAACCTCCGTGAGCGCGCCAGAGCCGACGTGGGTAGCGGCGGAAGCTGTCGGCGCCTCTGTTGCTGCTGCTGCTGCTCTTGCTGCTGCTCTTGCTGCTGGAGGCGACGAAGACGCTTGCCACTGTCGCTCTCGCGTCCCTGGCGCTCGCGCTCTGCGATCATATGCATGAGCTCGTCTTCCTCTTCGCTGTGGCTCGCAACCCTGCGCGCGATCCGCCGCTCTTCGGCGCTGTTGTTGGCGGCTCGGCGGCCGGCCGGACGCGGAGGCAGCGGGGACGCGGCCATGCCCAGGCGCTGCTCCCGCCGCTCGCGGTCGCGCTGCAGCTTCCAGAGCTGGAAACGGTCCGCGCGTGCAGGCAGCGCAAGCAGCGGTGGCGAGCGCGACTCGTCGTTGGCGGCAGCGCGCATGCTGTGGCGACTGCTGCTGCTGCTTGCTGGGGTTTCGCGGCTGTTACTTGGCTCCATGCGAGCCAAATTTGGCGCGCGTCGGCTTGGGCGGCTCCAAGCGCGCGCGCGCGCTTACACTTGAATCTGTTCGAATTTATAAATGTGTACCGCGTGCGTGCTCTTAGAAGACACCCTGGATAGTCGTTCGAAAGTGCAAGGTAATCTGGCTACCCTGTTGCACTCAAGTGATCATCACTCTCTGTTCATAGGGGTAGGTTCATAAGCACACAGTAATCTCGTTCATGTCTTCTAACAAAACGCGCGCGGTGGCGCATTTCGATACAAATGCACAGTCGCCAAGGCTTTTGTCAAAAGACACGACTGTGGGATCCAACCCAAAAGGGATCGGGTTGACCTGGCTTTCTTTCTTCGTGTCACTTTTGCTTGCTGCCGCTACTTCTCCGTCTTGTTCTCGCGCTCTAATGCGACTTCACGTGCGCGAACGAAGCGTGCTGGGCTCAATATGGCGAACGAAATGTGCTGGCCTCAGTATGGAGAGGCAGCAGGAGAGGGCGGAGCAGAGGCGCCAGGCACGCAGACAGACAGACAGACAGACAGACAGACAGACAGACAGACAGCAGAGGCGGCGCACGCAACTCGCTCGACGACGGGCCGAAGGGAAGGAACGGCCGCCGCCCCTCCAGCTCGACAGACTTCGCGCGCGGGGCCTTTCCCGCTGCCAGCGCAGAGGAGGAGCCGCCGGCGTCGCGAGCCCGCTCCCGCTCCCGCCCGGACTCATGGACAGCTACGCGGACGAGCAGCGGGACACGACCGGGAGCCTGGACGTGGCGCAGCGACACCCGGTCTTCATGAGCCTCCCGAACGCCGACGCACCGTCGAGGAGGCCCCGCCAGGCGCCGCCACCGCCACCGCCGCCGGCCGTCGGGCTCGGGCCGGCCCACAGCGAGTACCCGTATTCGGGTAGCGCCGGCGACGTGCAGGGCTCGTTCTCGCTCGGTGACAGCGGAGCGTTCCCCAACTCCAAGACAAACAACCGCTCAGGGTGCGTGCCTCTCTCTCTCTTTCCCTCTCTTCATCTCTCTGTTTGTGTGCTGTGTACGCGGCCAAGCAAGCGCTTGCGTGGGGTAAGAGTTCGGTGACTGACGTTGGAGCGCGTTGTGTGCGTGCATGTGTGTGTGTGTGCGCATTCATGGTTTGACGCGGCAGCGCCAACTATCACTCGATGCACACGCCAAACGAGATGCGCAAGTCACCCGCGGCTGGCGCGCGCGAAGACATCCAGACAGGCGGCGACCCCATGCACTCGGTCGACGACAGCTCCGAGGACAGCATCGACGACGGGAGCTACGACGTCGGCAAGTACAACAACCCGAACGAAGGCACGGGCTGGTTCCACGCCAAAATCACTGGCGCCAACTCGATCCACTGGGCGAACAACTACAAGATCCAGGCCATGATGCTCCTCACCTTCATCTGCGGCGCGGCCATCACCATCGTCTTCGCGGACAACACGGTCGACGCCTCGGTCGGACTCATGGCTGGCGGTGTCATCACGCTGCTCTCGTGTCTGTCCGTGTGCTACACGTTCCTGACGCGACCGACGTGGAGGAAGCACCCGAACCCGATCATCTTCTTTCGCAGCCTCTGCGACATCGGGCTCGTGTCGGTGCTGCTTTTCACGGAGCTGTACAAGTGCGGCAACGGCAACTGCAGCGGCAAGTTGTCGGACGGCTCGTGCTCGGCCACGGCCGCGCTAACCCAGTTCTTCATCTGGAGCTCCGAGAGCTGGTTCTTCGTCATGGCGATCGACATGCTCTCGTCGCTGCAAAGCCCGTTCACGGACTACAAGCGCAACGTGCGCCGCTACCACTCCTACGTCTGGGTGACCGGTACGCGTGACGTTGCTCTCGTGTTGATGGTGTCGAGAGCTAGTGCTGACTGTCACTGACGATCATTATCACCAGCCTTGGTGACGTGCATCATCCTCGTGTCCATTCCGGACTTTGCTGGCGAATCCGAGTTCGGATACTGCTGGACGAAGAGCGAGAGCATGATCTCCACCGGCTCAAGCTCGAGCGCAAGCACTTCAGGCAGCTCGAGCGACGGAACCACGACCGGGAACCTGTGGAAACTGAACTTCCAGTGCGTATCCTGTCGCAGGTGTTCTATATCGTCCTAGCGCTGGTGGTCTAACACTGCCTGTATCTTGTACCACTGGCAGGTCCTGGCTTCTGTTCTACATCTGGCTCATTTTGTACTGGGTGTACGCCATCATTGTCATTTACTGGGCGTACCAGCGCTCCGTCTCGGGCCTGTCGGAGACGCTGCGCATGCGTCTTCGTGTGCTGCACTCGGTCACGATGTACGTTCGCCGTGCTTTGCGTCGTTACTGATTCAAGACGCTGACTCCTTCCATGTCTACTTGCCGCCGATAACGCTAGCTACGTGATCGCGATCATCATCTACTGGGCTATCACGTTCGCGTTCTACGTGCCATACTTGGTGCTGAACGACAAGCCGCGATGGATTGTTCAGATGATGAACTTCATGATCACGTGCAAGGGCTACTTCGACTTCGTTGTCTGGTTCCAGATGAACGACTTCCATGACCAGTACGTCTGCTATATAGGGCATAATTGGCATCTGCGTGCTCAGTGAGTGGTAGCTAACTGTTGCTGACCTCCCTACCAACAGGAGCATCAAGCGTGGGCAGCGCAAGAAGGGCGACATCGATGTCGACGTCGACCTGAGCCCCCAAGTGAACCTTGCGCTGCGCTGCGAAGTGCTGTACTACACGACCACGGGCATCATCCAGGCCGTCCGAGACACTCAGCACCTGCCTCCCGGTGCGACGCAGCAGGAGCTGTACCTGCAGCCGCAAGGGACGGAGGACACGCGTGGGTCGCTGGGCGTGGACGACTACATGATCCGGACTCGCCCGAAGGCGGCGCTGGGCAAGGGGACGCTGTTCATTGACTACTGCCCGCACACGTTCCAGACGATCCGCGAACACTTCGGCATCGATACGAACCAGTACATCGAGAGCCTGAGCCGCACGACCAAGGAGAGACTGAGCGAAGGCGCGAGCGGCGCGTTCATGTTCTTTTCGCACGACCAGCAGCTGATTGTGAAGAGTATGAGCGACGAGGAGTCGACGTTCTTGCGCTCGATCGCGGCCGAGTATGCGTCGTTCCTGCTCACGAACCCGGACAGCCTGCTTACGCGGTTCTATGGCTGCCACGCGATCCGTCTGTACGGCAACACGTTCAACTTCGTGGTCATGGCCAACCTGTTCAGCACGGAGAAGGTGATCCACCGACGCTACGACATCAAGGGCTCGTGGGTCAACCGCAGCGCGAAGCACCCGTCCAAGGGCAAGAGCGTGACGTGCCGGCACTGCAATGCCAAGTACGTGTTTGGGTCGACGGACGCGGAGAACTGCCGTGCGCGCGTCGGCCGGCACGAGCCGAACGTGGTGCTCAAAGACAACGACTTGACGGCCAAGGTGCGCCTGGACCCCAAGGTCGCCGAGGAGCTGTACGACCAGCTCGTCAAGGACGCGAACTTCCTGTCGCGACTGGGTATCATGGACTACTCGCTGCTGCTCGGCATTCACAACGTCGAATACATGGTGAACCCCGACGTGGAGGAGGATAGCGCGCCACCCATGCCGGTCCCAGGCATGAAGAGCAGCAACTTGACGTCGGACCTGACGCACCGACCAGGGCGAGGTGGCAGCAACGCGCCGCCCACCAAGTCGCGTTCGGGCCTCCCTCGCCTCGGGACGGGCACGCGCCGCGCCAACACGGTTGTCGGCCCATCGATCTATTATTTCGGGCTCATCGACATTCTGCAGACATGGAACATGGACAAGAAGCTCGAGCGCTTCGCCAAGACGAAGCTGTTAGGAAAGGACCCGGACGGGCTGTCGGCCACGGCACCGACCGCCTACTGCGATCGCTTCAAGCGCAAGATGGGCGAGATCCTGTCGGTCACGATCCGCGACGAGTACGCGGAGATCTACGCGGGCCAGCGGCGAGGCAGCGACTCGCGCGACCAAGCCGTCGGCGTGCAGAACCGGCGGTTCATCTAGACGGCTCGCGTCGGCGCTGCGACGTACGCCTGCGCTGCCGTTCCATCCCCCTTGCGTGTAGGATGCTATCACGGCGTAAGAGCGGCGCGAGCAAGGAAGGTAATGCAACGAACGAACGAACGAGAGAACGTGTAGTTGCTTGGAGAGCCCTCGCATGCCGCATGAGTCTTCAAGGCGCTACGAGCCGAGCAGTAGCTCCGTTCTCGTCCACTTCAACGCGCGCGAGGGGTTAGCCGTGTTAGTCTAGCAAAACTTCAAGCGAAGCTACTTCAGCACAGCGCGAACGCTGCCAGCGAGTCGACGTCGGCCACAGGAGACTTTGGACCTTGTGTTTGGTGTGTGCGCAGGGCGTCCGATCCGTGGTGCGTTCTGGAAGTGGTTGCGTCCGCGGAGGGACATCGGCGTCGGTGTGCCCTTCTCCCCAAGGAGCTACTTCCCAGGCTCGAGGGCTCTTGCCGGCACCTTGGACCACTTGAGCACGACTTGGAAGGTTGGGAAGTGAGAGCTATTGGCCGTACAATTGCTCCGGATCATGTCCTGACAATCAATCTCTCACACACTAATGAATGACGTGGATGGTTGGCGCAGCGCTCGCCGTGCTTCGGCTTCCTCGGCGCCAGCATAGTTCTGGCGCTCCGCGAGCGCCTCCACCTCTCACTCGGCAGCAACGACACGTTCACGTGTGCTCACCGCGCATTTACGGATTGCTGCGGCGAGCACGCGGCGTTCAAGACCCTGCGCTTCAGGTGCTTTGATCGGTCGGTCTTCTCTCGGGCTAGAGCGAGAGAAACGCTCTCAGGCAAGAGTGCTGGCAGCGCTCGCGCTGTGTTGAAGTAGCTTC
This sequence comes from Phytopythium kandeliae, assembly GCA_023338135.1. Classification (NCBI taxonomy): domain Eukaryota; phylum Oomycota; class Peronosporomycetes; order Pythiales; family Pythiaceae; genus Phytopythium; species Phytopythium kandeliae. The sequence goes on along the minus strand of JAADYC010000038.1, from coordinate 28,918 downwards.
GCTCGAAGCTTTGCTAGACTGTAGCGGGTTTCATAGAATTGACCCAACGTCGATATGATGTCGCCCGAAGGTTGCGCGAGTGCGACCCTCGACCCACTGGCGTGGGAATTCGTGGCGGTCAAGAACTGTCCGTGCGAGCCGAAAAATTCACTCGATCACTCGGCTCGGACCCTCCTCGGTCACTTGCGATTCCTCCCGCGCGGCCGAAGCAGTAGCAGCAGCAGCAGCAGCAGCAGCAGCAGCAGCAACAGCAGCCATGGTGCGTGCGTGCGCCTCCCACCGGCAGTGTGGAGCTAGCTCGTACTAACGCGGCGTCTCTCCCTCCTTCTCTCCCTCCCTTCCTCTGAGCAGAAGCTCTACACGTACCCCGGCAACTACCGCGTGTTCAAGATCCTGATCGCGGCCGAGTACAATGGCGTGGAGATCGAGCTGCCGGCGTTCGACATGGCCAAGGACCTGAAGACGAAGGAGTTCCTTGCCAAGAACCCGCTCGGCAAGGTGCCCGTGCTCGAGACGGCCGAGGGCTCGATCTTCGAGAGCGGCGCCATCGTGCGCTACATCGCGCGCCTGCGCCAGGACACTGGTCTGTACGGCCAGACGTTCTTCGAGGCGGGGCAGGTCGAGTCGTGGCTCGAGTTCGCCACGCACGAGCTCGAGGTGCCCGTGGCCACGTGGATCTTCCCGATCCTCGGCTACGGCCAGTTCAACGCGGCGGCCAACGCGAAGGCCAAGGAGGACGTCAAGAAGGCCCTGCAGGTGCTCGAGAACCACCTGCACCTGCGCACGTACCTCGTGGGCGAGCAGATCACGCTCGCCGACGTGGTGATCGCCTCGACGCTCGTGTACCCGTTCAAGATGGTGCTGGACAAGGAGTTCCGCAAGCCGTTCCCGGCGGTCAACCGCTGGTTCTCGACGCTGGTGAACCAGCCGGAGTTCCAGGCCGTGGTCGGCGACGTGCCGCTCATCGACGTGGCGCTCCACGCCGAGGGCGACGAGTCGGGCAAGAAGAAGGCGGCGCCGGCCAAGAAGGAGAAGGCCAAGAAGGAGAAGGCTCCGGTCGTCGAGGAGCCGCCCAAGCCCAAGAAGGTGGAGCACCCGCTCGCGGTGCTGAACCGCGAGAAGCCGTCGCCGCTCGTGCTGGACGCGTGGAAGGTCGAGTACTCGAACAACAAGGACCTGTCCAAGGCGATGGAGTGGTTCTGGGAGAAGTTCGACGCGGAGGGCTACTCGCTCTGGTTCTGCGACTACAACTACAACAACGAGAACACGAAGCTCTTCATGACGTGCAACGCCGTCAGCGGCTTCCTGCAGCGCTCGGAGGCCATGCGCAAGTTCGCGTTCGGCGTCATGGACGTGTGCGGCGCCGAGGGCTCGGAGATCATCATTACGGGCTGCTGGCTCTTCCGCGGCGACTCGGAGAAGCACATGATCGAGGCCAACCCGGACGCCGAGTACTACACGTGGAAGCGCGTCGAGGAGCTCACGGACGAGACCAAGGCGCGCATCGCCGCCTACTGGTGCAACGAGGACGAGCTCGAGGGCCGCCCGATCGCCGACAGCAAGGTGTTCAAGTAAGCCGCCGCCGCTGGCACTGGCGCTGGTGCAGCAGCAGCAGTCGTAGTCTAGAGCATTGGTTGTTGGTTTGAGGCGCGCGCGCGCGCTGGAATCGCAATGGACGCATCCGTCCGTCCGTGGAGCTCGTCACTGGCACAAGGACAAATAGAACGCGTTGCCCCGTCGACCGACAGGACGCCGCTCTAACGTAAATATGCCGAAAACCGGTCGGTCTCCGGTCGGAGGTAGAAAAACCTCGCGTCCGTCTCGCTGCCCGAGGTTTTTCCATTCGCTTGCTTCTTCCCACGCAACCAAACAAACAGCGGCAGCTCGCGGCCGCCCCACTACTGGGTTTTCGCGCGCGGAAACACCCGCCAGCTCGACCCGCGGCGCGACTCGAGTCGTCGCCGCGCTCCGCCGCTCGAGGGCTCCGCCGGCGCTCGGCCCGCCCGCCCGCCCTCCCGCCCGCCCGCTCGCGGGTCCAGGGAGCGCCTGGCCGGCAGGCAGGCAGGCGAGCCGCCGCGCGCCGCGCAGGCGCCGAGGAGAAGGGGGAGGGAAAGGCACGTCGGTCGGCCGGTCAAACGATCTTGGCGACCCGCGGAGACTGCTGGACTGGCCACATTGGCGCCGGTAGCGAGAGAGACCGGCAGGCTGCGGGGCGAGGCGAGTCTCAGGCGAGCAGCGCGATGGGCGACTTCCCGCCGCCGGCGCGCACGGCCGTCAAGGCGTCGGAGCTAGTGCACCGCGCGGTGGACAAGAGCTACGAGGACCTGCGCTCGCTGCTGCACCAGCTGCCGGCCGCGCGCGAGGACGAGCGCCGCGAGCCGCTGCTGAACCACCTGCAGGCGTCGCGCAAGCGCTTTGCGCAGCTGCTAGCCGTGCTCAAGTGGTCGGTGCAGGCGCCGCTGCTGCAGCAGTGCGATGCGCTGCTGCAGCAGAGCGAGAGCTACCGCAACCAGACGAACGAGACGAACGATCGGCTCTTCTTCCTGCACGCGGACCTGAACCGCGCCAAGGAGCGGCGCTACGACCTCAGCACGGCCGTCGACGTGCTGTACGGCGGCAGCTACCTGCGCTTCCCCACGATCGCCAAGTACGCCATGATGCCGCGCGAGCTGCCACCGGTGGACGTCGACCAGGCGGCGAGAGAGGTCGACGATATCATCCGCTTCCGGCTCATCGAGGCCGAGATCCCTGATCAGTTCACGAGCGTCGACTTGCGCAACGGGTTCGTCACGTGCCAGGCCGCTGGCGAGTTCGAAATGGTGTTGACCATCCAGGGCAAGGCGCCGGACGCGCTCTGGCGCGTTGTGAGCGTCAACACGGCGCTGACGGACGCTGGCGCGTTCGAGAAGCACTCAGGCTCGGCGTCCACTAACGCACTGCGCATCATGCACTCGACGGCACCGACGCCGGCGCACTACAACCACCTGCGGAACCTGGTGCAGCGCACGATGAACAAGTCGAGTGCACCGTTCGTCGACGCGTTCGCGGTCATGCGCGAGTTCTGCTCGTCGCTGGCACTGCAGATGCTGTTCCTTCAGGGCAAGCTGCTCATGGACGGCCGGTGGAAGAACCGCATCTTGGTCAAGTACCACCGCGACCAGAACGTGCTGGACCTGTGCTACTGGCCCAAGGCCTGCGCGCGCAGGGAGGCTGGGAGCGAGGTCGGGACGGACCAGCAGCGGCTACTCGCGCAGCTCTCAGAGTCGGCGGGCGGCGCAGGCAAGGGCGGCGCGCTCCCGGCGTACCCGGACTCGAGCGTCTGCTTGCGGCTAAGCCTCGACCCGACGCAGACCAAGTTGCTGTCGATCAGCCTGAGCCCGTCCTTACCGCCGAACCTACCTCGGCGCGCGGCGCTGATGGAGAAGCTCAAAGTGCCGTCGAACCTCTTCGAGCTCAGCGCGGAGAACCTGCTGGTCGCGGGCATGCGCGCACACGTCGCTGCGGCGCTCTTCTCGCTCGGACGGCTCTTGATCGTGGACTCGCCGGAGGACAAGAAGACGCAGACGCAGCTCATTTCGGGCGAGAACGTCGCGCTGCTGTGCTCGGACTCGAGTCTTCGCATCTCCCGGTCAGACATTGGCGGCCTCAAACACTTCCTGGAGGTGGCGTTCGACATCCGCGAGGGCCGATTCGTCGCCAGCTGTCTCGCTGCGGCCAAGAACTTGACGCTGCGCGCGAGTATTAACCAGCTCGAGCGTGTGCTCAACACGCAGTGCAAGATCGAGGTGGCTGCCGCCGGCTCGCGTACGAGCGCGTTCCCCGTCGACTTCGCGCTCATCTCGGGCGACGGCAAGGCCGAGCGCGCCATGGACATGATCCACGCCAGCGTCGGCAAGGCGCTGTGCGAGATCGTCGTGCACGAGATGGCGCAGATTGGGGCATCTTTCAAGAACATCGAGGTGCTGCGCAACGTGAGCCTCAACTGGGAGCGCTACATTATGTTCCGCCAGCAGCACGGCGCGCAGTCGGAGGACTTCTCCATCTCGGACTCGGCGCTGTACTTCCAGCTTACGACGTCCAAGGAGTCGACGTGCTACCTGGTGGTCGAGATGGACAAGTATGGCGAGCCGGATGGCATGGGCAGCAGCGCAGCGAGCATCCACGACGCCGCCGAGATGGAGGAGTACATTCGGCTGCCCTGCTTCTCGCTACTGCAGACGAGCGCGGGGGTCGGCAGCCAGTCGGCCGGCGTGCAGTTCATCCAGCGCTTCGCGGCCTTCAAGCGCGACGAGCTGCAAACCTTGGCGAGTCGGAGAGGCGAGACGACGATGCACGTGAGCAGCCGGAAACGGCCGCACCGCGGCGCCGCTGGGGACGGTCGGCCGTCGAAAAAGCTCTTGGTCAGCGATGATGGCCACGAGTTCGAGGACCTCAAGCGCCGCGCCTCGCCATCCTCTCCGCGCGGCCACCGACCCGCGCCGCACATCGCGTCGGTGCTTTTGCACGTGATCAACTTGTGCAGCGAGCGTATCCAGCTGCAGCACTTCGTCAACTTTGCGCGCCGGCGAAAGTCGCGCATCCGGTATTCCGGCGAGGCCGGGACGGCCAGGGGCGACGGTACTGGCGGCCAGGTCGTGACGCTGTCGTTCCCAGAGAAGGTGAACGTGGAGCCGCTCAAGATCGTCGCGATCCAGGGCCACCTACGCCACAAGGAGGGCTTCGAGCTGTGTCTGCAGCTCGCGCGCGCGCCGTTCACGTTCATCCTGCCCAAGCAACCCAAGCCGCGCCTGCTGTCGGAGCGCGCGCACCATGTGAACGCGCGCGGGCAGCTGATATTTAAGTACCCGAACGCGGTGTTCGCGAGCGACGCGCTGAGCGAGAACCCGCTCGAGGTCTTCATGGTCGAGCTCGTTTGCGTCGTGAAGCCGCTGTGCGAACTCGCGGCCAAGCTCGAGAAGATCATGGCGGCCGCTGGTCGGTACTCGAACGATCTGCAAGACGACGAGCACTTCTATGTGGAGAGCGCGGATCCGTTCGCGATCGTGCTCGCGTGTCGCGCCAAGAACCCGCGGCTGTGCGTCGCGGCGGGCTCGACGCCCGACGGCATGGTGACGTACCGCGTGACGATCCAGTTCAAGCAGAAGATGGGATTCGTGGTCAACTACAGCCACAAGGCGGAGCACCCACTGATGCACTTCATCCAGTCATCGCTGAACGGGCACAACGACCCGTCCCAGCTGCTCGAGGCGCTCGAGCGCACGTGTATCCCCATGGGCATCCTCGCAAGCGTAGTCGAGTCGCAGCTGCTGTGCGCCAAGTACTACCGCCACGAGCCGGTCAAGGAGGCTTCGCCGGCCGGTCCGTCGTTCGGCGGCAAGAAAGGCGGCAAGGGCATGAAGCTCGGCTACAAGTTCAAGCTGCCCGGCGAGGACAAGGGCTATTACGCCGAGAAGTCGTACGGCGGCGACGACAAGTCGTTCGTCGCGGCCGAGCTCGTGCTTATCCCGCGCTCACAGACGCAAGTGCGCCTGTCATACGGAGACCGCTGCGATGTAGATATTTATTTTCTGGAGGTACGTGCTGCTCGGTCGCTCGGTCGCTCGGTCGCTCGCTCTGGCTGACCGATGGAGACTCTGAACCACTCACTGACGGACCCATCGATCGGTCCATCAACGCGGTTGCACGTGTGTATGTATGCGTGCATGTACGTGCGGGCTGCGCAGAATCGGTCGGTCAAGATGCAGAGCTCGTCGAGCGGCGTGCGCGTGCCGAGCTGTCCCGCGGAGAAGGGCGTTATTGTGGACTTCCAAGGGTTCGCGGACAAGCTGCGCAGCACGCTATCAGAGATGGCGTCGGTCTAGTTTGGTAGTGGGTGAGCGGAGGGCCGAGTCTGCGCGGACAACGGCGCGCAGCGGCTAGAAGACGGCAAGCAAGCGAGCGAGCGAACGAGCGAACAGCAGCGAGCCAGACAAGCAGGAAGCGGGGCGAGGCGGGGTGGACGCGGCGCGGTAGGGGAGGGATGAGATCAGACGGATGCAGGCAGATAGAGCGCCGTCGGCGAGCGACCGCGACGCCCAGTCCATCGCCGCTGAGCGTCGAGCCGCCCGTCGCCTGTTGAAATCGGACGCAGGAAATGAGCCGCTGCGATGGATGTTGTTCGCGTTGCTAACGCGTGCCGCGGCAGTCGGCGGTGACGGCGACCAAGGGAGAGAGCGAGGGAGCGGGTGTTACATACGACGCGACTTATTCGCGAACAAGACCGCACGCGCACGATGGATGGGCTACTGACATTCCAGAGACGGATGGAGGGATGGCTACACCCAGAGCGACGGATGGATGGGCGGATGGCTACATCTGCCGCCAGCGACGGCCGCCGAGCGGACCGTCGCGTCAAGTCCCCACGCGCGCGAGCCTTCCTTCCTTCCTGCCTGCCTGGTTGCCTGATTGCCTGGCTTGCTGGCTGGCTGGTTGCCTACTCCTCGGCCGTGAGCTCGTCGCCGGCGTCCTGGTCCTTGAAGGCCTGCAGGATGTTCTTGCGCAACGCGAAGAGCGTCTTCTTCTGTGGCGACACATTGTCGTTCTGCAGCATGCCCTCGAGGCGCAGGATCTCGCTGTCGACGTACGCGTCGCCCTTGGCCAGGATCTTCTTGATGGCCTTGACGTACAGGTTGCCGTGCTTGGCCGCGTCGCCCTCGAGCGTCTCGACGAGCGCCTCGGCCTGCTCGAGCACGTCCGTCGTCACGTCTCCGCTGGCCGAGATCATCACATCGAGCTGCTTGACGCGGCCGGCCGAGGGAGCGAGCCCGCCGTCCACCGTGCGGTGCGTGCCGGCCTGCTCGTTGATAAACTCGATGAACGACTGCTTGTCGCGGCCCTCGGCGTAGTCCTCCGGATCGTCGGCGCCTGGCGCGAAGTACTTGATGGTCGGGTACCCCTTGACGCCGTAGCGCGCCGCCAGGTCCGCGTGCGCCGTCGCATCCACCTTGGCGACCAGCACGCTCTCCTCGCCGGCAAACACGGCGGCCACCTCCTCGTACGTCGGCGCGAGCTTCTTGCAGTGGCCGCACCACGGCGCGTAGAACTCGACCAGCGCGTGCTTCTTGCCATAGATGACCTCGGCGTCAAAGTCCTCGGCGCCGAGCGCCGCCACGTGGCTCGGCGCCTTGGCCACGCGCACGCGCGTGCCCGCCTTGCCGTTCAGGAACGACACAAAGTCCTCCTCGCCGCGGCCCTCCTTGTAGTCCTCGGGCTCGGTCGAGCCCTTGGGGAAGAACTTGAGCGTCGGGAAGCCCGTCACGCCGTACTCGCCCGCCAGCCCCTTGTGCGCGTCCGCGTCCACCTTGGCGATCACCACGCCCGGCTCCTTCTTGAACGACGACGCCACGACCTCGTACGTCGGCGCCAGGTTCTTGCAGTGCCCGCACCACGGCGCGTAGAACTCCACGAGCACGTCGGCCGAGCCGTCGACCACGTCCGAGAAGTTGTCGGGCGTCAGCACCACCACGTCCGAGCCCGCGGCCACGGCCGCCAGCGCCGCCGCCGCCACGCCCAGCGCCAGCTTCCACATGGTTCCGCTCGCTCTCTGCGTGCCTCGCAGGCTCCAAGGGCTCTCGCGCTCGCTCTCGGACTGCGGTCTCCGCGGCCGGATCGAGAATGCGCAGCGCTCGGATCGATCGCCCGCGGCCTGGGTTGGATCCGAGCGCGTCAATTATAGACTATGACAGGCTTTCTATCGCTGTTTCAAACAGCCGTTCGCCTTGCACTGCCTGCATTCTCAACAGTGTGTTCTAAACACACCTACCCGCAGCACCAAACACAAGAGGTTTTCGGCGCCACGCCAGCCACGTGGCATCCTCGTCATTCCCAGCTAGCGCAGCCCAAGGACCGATCGATCCATCCATGAGGGATCCATCGTCAATCGACGCGCTGCCAGCCTCGGCCCGCCACTTCCGTCGCGCCATGCATGCTTCCTCCGGTGTTAACGCATAGGCAGAGGCGGAGGGGCGGACCCGCCAAGCCAGTGCCGGCGCCGGCGCCAACCCCTCCGCGTGTACAAGAGTGCGATGGTGGCGCGCACCGCGTAATAACAAACTTTGCCGAGAGCTGCCGCCGAGTCCGGGTCCATGCCCGCTCGATCCGCGGTGGCCGCCTAGTCGACGTACTTGGTCGTGTGGTACACGCCGAGCTCCTCGGGCGACACGTCGTCCATGTCCTCGTCCGGCGTCTCCTCGATACGGAAGGCCTGGTTGTTCTGCTGCACACGTCGCAGATCGACGCCGGTCCATCGATAGACACGCATGCATCCGCGAGGTCAGTCCATGCGCCTGCGCGCCTCGGGCCACGCCAGGCGTATGCGTATCAATGGCGAGCGCAAGTGACTTACCGCGCGCAGCAGCGTCTCCTTGCGCACGTCGTTCTCGAGGAACTGGACGATCTCCTCGAAGGTCGGACGCTGGTTCTGGTCGTCCGACGTACACCGCGTGAACAGGTCGCGCACGCTGTCCATGCAGTTGGGACTCAGCGACGGTCGCAGGTTCTCGTACGCGACCATGCGCATGAGCGTGCTGCCAGACACCTTCTTGTTGCGCGCACCCTTGGCCTTGATATCGTGGTACGGGATCTTGCGCGTGTCCAGCTCCGCCAGCACTGCGCGTCCGCATCAACCAGTCAGCCAGCCAGCCCGCCATGGCGTCAGTCTCCATGCCACGCGCTCGCAAGCCAGTCATAGCGATCGATCCATCGACGGACGAACGGACGGACGTACCGATGCCGAAGCTGTACACATCGGCCTTCTCTGTGTACCGCTCGCCGCGGATCATCTCGGGCGGCAGCCAGAGCGGCGTGCCCGTAACACTCATGGTCTCGTCCACCGACTTCTCGCGGCTCAGGCCAAAGTCGCTGACCTTGGCGCCCCAAGTCGAGCTCACGAGAATGTTCATACTCTTCAGGTCTCGGTGGATGATCGGCGGCTTCATGCTGTGCAGGTACGCCATGCCGCGCGACGTGTCGATCGTCATGCGCAGGATCGGCTTGGCCCACGTCAGTCGGTTCTCGGGGTTCCGCAGCACCGCGAACAGGTCTCCGCGGTCGAGGAACTCCGTGACGAAGCAGCTGCGGCGTCAAGCGACCCAGGCAGCGACGAGCATACGGTTAGCGGCGCATCGCGAGAGCCACGCCGAGTTCTCGGCGAGCAGCCGGGCAGCCGGGCAGGCGCGTACGTACATGTTGGAGTACGAGTTCCAGCTAGCGCCGATGAACTGGACGATGTTGGGGTGGCGCAGGTTCATCATGAGCTGGATCTCGTCGCCGAACATGCGCAGGTTGTTCTCGTCGATCTTGTTGCGCAGCATGCGCTTGACCACGACCGGCGTGCCGCAGTAGGTGCCCTTGATGACCTCTCCGAAGGCGCCGGCGCCGATGATCTTCTGCAGCTTGAGGTCGTTGAAGCTGATCTCGGCCATGCGCAGGCCCTTGTTGCTCTCGAGCATCGTCTCGACCACGTTCTTCTCGCGGTCCTTAAAGTCCGGGAAGTCCACCGTGTCGTTGCGCACGCGCGAGCGCCCGCCGTGCGTCGGCGCCGCCGGCCCCGTCCTCGGCGGCGGCGGCATCGTGCGCTGCGGCGGGCCTGGCTGAGACTCCGTCGGCTTGTTCTGGCCCGCGCCGGCCGTCTGCACGTCCGTGTACACGTTGGACTCGACCTTGGGCTTGGAGAGGCACTCGCCCATGGCTGCTGGACCTGCGGAGCGAGGAGTGGCGGGCGGCAGTCACTCCGCGCGCGCGCCGGTTGTGGATTGCTCGGCCGCGGTCGGTCGGAGCGTCCGCGCGCCGCGGGTTCTTCTTGCGCTTTGGGCCGCGGGGGAGGTCGCGCGCGGGAGGAGCTCTTGGTCCGAGTATGGCGGCGGTAGGTATGTCGCCGCCGGCCTGACTCTTTCTCTCTCTCGCTGCGGACGTTCGAAAGTGTGGGCCACACCACGCCGCGGACTTCTCGCTCAAGTTGAGGTTCGCGCGCGGCTGCGAGGTGGAAGCCACGACGTGGCGACTTGATCGGACGACAACGGAAGTCGTCGCACTGATATATCTCGCCACAAAAGGGGGTGTGGGTGCCAGCCAGCCGTCGCCTTTGGCTCGGACCAAGAAAATCCGACGTCGGGTTGTGTACCTACTCGCATTGGACACATCCGGCCAACCCATGCGCGCACGCCGGGAAAATCCACGCGGAACCATGAATGCCATACGCGCTGCGCGCGATTCTCGCGGCGCGGTCGCGCCTCTTGCTTGATCTCCGCGCCGAGGCCGCAGGATCGTGAGCCCGCGCGCGTGTGGTCCGCGCCGAGGTCGCAGGGTCGCGAGCCCGCGCGCGTGCGGTCCGCGCCTCGCTGGCGATCGACCGACCGGGCGGCGGACACATCCGTCACGGCCGAGCAACGGCGAGCGCGCCGGCGAGCTTGCGCACGTCCACGCCGTCCTTGCGCGCCTGCTCGAGCAGCGCGAGCACGTCGCCCTTGAGGCTCGAGGACCGCGCCTTCTCCTGCTCGGCCTCGCTCCGACTGCGCTCCTCGTCGAGCGTCGCAAGCGCGAGCTTGGACGAGGCGCGGAGTCGACCAGCAGCACGCGGCGCGTCAGCTACGATCGTCCTCGGCGCGGCGGCACTGCGCCGGGCACGGGATCGGAGATGCGCGCACGCGCACCATTTCGACCAGCAGCTGGCACTTGAACTTCTCCATGTTGGACTCCTCCGCCATGCGCGCGCACTTGGCTTGGAGCTGCGCGTTGTCCGCCTCGAGCTGCGCGTTGCGCGCCGCCAGCGTCTTCGCGCGCTCTATGTGCTCATGCAGCGCCGAGTGCTCTGCGATCCGGTCGCACCATCCGAATAGGCGGGCACCTTGCGTCATCAGACCATCGAGGCACCGGTCCGCCCCAGTTCGCGAGTCGCGAGCAAGCAAGCGAGCGCAGCGCACCAAGCTCCCACTGGCCGGTCGAGCCCATGGACAGCGTCGCCCCGCCGAGCGCCAGCCGCAGCGGGATTTCCTTCCTTCCGACGTCCACCGCCGCGGCACCAGGGGTGGGAGACCGCTGCTCCGCCGCTCCTCTTCTCGCATCGGTCGTCGCGTCGGCGCCGGCATTGACGGCGTTGGCGCCAGTACCAGCGGCGGCCGCAGCAGCTTCCGTAGCTTCCGGCGCCTCCATATTCGCGACCTTTCTCTGTTTCGCTGCTGGGGTGAAACTCGCAAGCACTCTATAGCACATGTATCGCAGTCAAGCACACACTCCGAACTGTATGTACGAATCAGCAACAGCCAGACTCACGCCTCCGCCAATCACAATGAGCAATTCGCCGGCAAATGGTTCGTGTCAACGCATGCATTCCATTGTATAGAGTGCTTGACTTCGCAGCGTTTCTGTCCATCGTGTTCGAAAGATCGAAATAGGTTTTGAGGTTTTACTCCTGACCAACCCGACCAAACAAACAGTGGTGCCCGCCCGCTTGGACGCGATACTAAAGCGCCGCCCCACGGACGAGAAGCGTCGGGAGAGCCCGCGCGTCTCGCGTTCCGGACGGCTAGCTGCGCGCGCGGAGAGGGAGCAGCAGCGGCAGACCGCGCAGAGGCCGCGTCGGCGCGCGTCTGAGCAGAGGGAAGTGCGTCTGTGGCGCGAAAGCGGCGTCCGCGCGCGAGAGAAACCGGAGGAGCTATGGCGCCGGCGATCGCGCCGAGCGCGCACGGGCTGGCGCCGGGCGTCGAGCGCGCGCTGAGCCCGGAGGAGAAGCAGAAGGCACTGGAGGAGCGCAGCCGCCGTTGGGCCAAGATGAACGCCAAGCGCTACGGGGAGAAGCGCAAGTTCGGCTTTGTCGAGTCGGTCAAGGACGACATGCCGCCCGAGCACGTGCGCAAGATCATCAAGGACCACGGAGACATGAGCTCGAAGAAGTTCCGGCACGACAAGCGCGTGTACCTTGGCGCGCTCAAGTACGTGCCGCACGCGATCTTCAAGCTGCTCGAAAACATGCCAATGCCCTGGGAGCAGGTCAAGGACGTCAAGGTGCTGTACCACATCACGGGCGCCATCACGTTCGTCAACGAGATCCCGTGGGTCATCGAGCCTGTCTACACAGCGCAGTGGGGAACCATGTGGATCATGATGCGCCGCGAGAAGCGCGACCGCCGCCACTTCAAGCGCATGCGCTTCCCGCCGTTCGACGACGAGGAGCCGCCGCTCGACTACGGCGACAACATCCTCGACATCGAACCATCCGAGGCGATTGCCATGGAGCTGGACGAGGACGACGACGAGGCTGTGATCGAATGGTTCTACGACTCGAAGCCGCTCATCGACTCCAAGTTCGTGAACGGTCCGAGCTACCGCAAGTGGCGCTTGCCCGTGCCGATCATGGCCAACCTGCACCGCCTTGCCGGCCAACTGATCAGCGACTTGATCGACCCGAACTACGAATACCTGTTTGACAAGCAGTCGTTCTTCACGGCCAAGGCGCTGAATGTGGCGATCCCCGGCGGACCGAAGTTCGAGCCGCTGTACCGCGACCTTGACGAGGACGACGAGGACTGGAACGAGTTCAACGACATCAACAAGATCATCATCCGACACCAGATCCGCACCGAGTACAAGGTGGCATTCCCGTTCCTGTACAATAGTCGGCCGCGCTCGGTCCACATCCAGCCATACCACACACCGCTGCTGTGCTACATCAAGACAGAGGACCCGGATCTTCCGGCGTTCTACTTCGACCCGATCGTGAACCCGATCTCTCACTTTCGGGTCAACCGTGCGGACAACATGGACGTGGATGGCGAGGGCGACAAGGATGAGGACGAGGACGAAGACGAGGACGAGTTCCAGCTGCCGGCCGGCGTCGACCCGATCTTGACGGACGAGCCGCTGTACACGCCCGACACTGCGAACGGCATTGCGCTGTACTGGGCCCCGCGTCCGTTCAACCTGCGCACCGGTCGCACCCGTCGCGCGATTGACGTTCCCCTCGTCAACAAGTGGTTCCAAGAGCACTGCCCGTCTGGGCAGCCCGTCAAAGTCCGCGTGAGCTACCAGAAGCTGCTCAAGTGCTGGGTACTTAACGCGCTGCACCATCGTCCGCCCAAGGCGCTGAACAAAAAGTACCTGTTCAAGTCGCTCAAGTCGACAAAGTTCTTCCAAAGCACGGAGCTCGACTGGGTCGAGGCCGGGCTGCAGGTCTGTCGCCAGGGCTACAACATGCTGAACCTGCTAATCCACCGGAAGAACCTCAACTACCTGCACTTGGACTACAACTTCAATCTGAAGCCGATCAAGACGCTCACAACGAAGGAGCGGAAGAAGTCGCGCTTCGGCAACGCGTTCCACTTGACGCGCGAGATCCTGCGCCTGACCAAGCTGATCGTGGACGCGCACGTCCAGTACCGATTGGGCAACGTCGACGCTTTCCAGCTCGCGGACGGTCTGCAGTACATTTTTGCGCACGTCGGTCAGCTTACCGGCATGTATCGGTACAAATACCGCCTCATGCGCCAGGTTCGCATGTGCAAGGACTTGAAGCACCTGATCTACTACCGGTTCAACACTGGGCCGGTCGGAAAAGGTCCGGGTTGCGGGTTCTGGGCACCTGGGTGGCGAGTGTGGCTGTTCTTCTTGCGCGGCATCGTTCCTCTGCTCGAGCGCTGGCTTGGGAACTTGCTCGCTCGCCAATTCGAAGGTCGCCACTCGAAGGGAATTGCCAAGACGGTGACGAAGCAGCGAGTGGAAAGCCACTTCGACCTCGAGCTCCGCGCGGCCGTGATGCACGACATCCTCGACATGATGCCGGAGGGAGTGAAGGCAAACAAGGCGCGCACGATTCTGCAGCACCTGAGCGAGGCGTGGCGCTGCTGGAAGGCCAACATCCCGTGGAAAGTGCCGGGCCTCCCTGCTCCGATCGAGAATATGATCCTCCGGTATGTCAAATCGAAGGCGGACTGGTGGACGAACGTCGCGCATTACAATCGAGAGCGCATCAAGCGTGGCGCAACGGTCGACAAGACGGTGTGCAAGAAGAACCTGGGTCGCTTGACGCGTTTGTACCTCAAGGCGGAGCAGGAACGGCAGCACAACTACCTCAAGGACGGCCCGTACGTGTCGGCGGAGGAAGCGGTTGCAGTGTACACGACGACAGTCCACTGGCTGGAAAGCCGCAAGTTCGCGCCGATCCCGTTCCCCCCGCTGTCGTACAAACACGACACGAAGCTGTTGATCTTGGCGCTGGAGCGGCTCAAGGAGAACTACTCGGTCAACAGCCGACTAAACCAGTCGCAGCGAGAGGAGCTTGGTTTGATCGAGCAAGCGTACGACAATCCCCACGAGGCGTTGTCGCGTATCAAGCGCCATCTTCTCACCCAACGCGCATTCAAGGAGGTACACATCGAGTTTATGGATCTCTACAGTCATTTGACGCCGGTGTACGACATTGAGCCGCTGGAGAAGATCACGGACGCGTATCTCGACCAGTATCTGTGGTACGAAGCGGACAAGCGCCACCTCTTCCCAAGCTGGATCAAGCCAAGTGACTCGGAGCCGCCGCCGCTTCTTGTCTACAAATGGTGCCAAGGTATCAACAACTTGCACAACGTATGGGGCACCTCAGAGGAGGAGTGCGTCGTGATGCTCGAGACGAAGCTGGAGAAGGTGTACGAGAAAATCGACTTGACGCTTCTCAACCGGCTGCTTCGTCTGATCCTCGACCATAACATCGCGGACTACATGACGGCGAAGAATAACATCGTGCTCGCGTACAAGGACATGATGCACACGAACTCGTACGGCCTGATCCGCGGCTTGCAGTTCGGATCGTTCATCTTCCAGTACTACGGTCTCATCCTGGACCTGCTGCTTCTTGGTCTGACGCGCGCGACGGAGATTGCCGGCCCGCCGGAGCTCCCGAACGAGTACCTGTCGTTCAAGGACACAGGCACAGAGACGCGTCACCCAATTCGGCTGTACACGCGCTACATCGACAAGATCTACGTGCTCTTCCGCTTCGACGCCGAGGACTCACGCGATTTGATTCAGCGATACCTGACGGAGCACCCTGACCCCAACAACGAGAATGTGGTCGGGTACAACAACAAGAAGTGCTGGCCGCGCGATGCGCGGATGAGACTGATGAAGCACGACGTCAACTTGGGCCGCGCGACCTTTTGGGATATGAAGAACCGCCTGCCACGCTCGCTGACGACATTCGATTGGGACAACAGCTTCGTGTCGGTGTACTCGAAGGACAACCCGAACCTGCTGTTCAACATGTGCGGGTTCGAGGTGCGGATCCTGCCCAAGACTCGCGCTGCGAACGAAGAGTTCACACACAAGGATGGCGTGTGGATCCTCCAGAATGAGACGACGAAGGAGCGAACTGCGCAGGCGTACTTGCGCGTGGACGAGGAGTCGATGCGATCGTTTGAGAACCGCATCCGCCAGATCCTCATGTCGTCGGGCAGCACGACGTTCACGAAGGTGGCGAACAAGTGGAACTCGGCGCTGATCGGTCTCATGACGTACTTCCGCGAGTCGGTCGTCCAGACCCAGGAGCTCCTCGATCTGCTCGTCAAGTGCGAGAACAAGATGCAGACGCGCATCAAGATTGGCCTCAACTCGAAGATGCCGTCGCGGTTCCCGCCGGTCGTGTTTTACACACCAAAAGAGCTGGGCGGACTGGGTATGCTGTCGATGGGTCATGTGCTCATCCCGCAGTCAGACCTCCGGTACTCGAAGCAGACGGACGGCGGCGGCGTGACGCACTTCCGCTCGGGTATGTCGCACGAGGAGGACCAGTTGATCCCGAACCTGTTCCGCTACCTCCAGCCGTGGGAGTCGGAGTTTATTGACTCGCAGCGCGTGTGGGCCGAGTACGCGCTCAAGCGGCAAGAAGCGAACGCGCAGAACCGGCGACTGACGCTGGAAGACCTGGAAGACTCATGGGACCGCGGCATTCCTCGCATCAACACGCTGTTCCAGAAGGACCGACACACGCTAGCATACGACAAGGGCTGGCGAGTGCGTACGGACTTCAAGCGGTACCAAGTGCTGCGCCAGAACCCGTTCTGGTGGACGCACCAGCGCCACGACGGCAAGCTGTGGAACCTGAACAACTATCGAACGGACATGATCCAGGCGCTTGGCGGCGTCGAAGGCATCCTCGAGCACACGCTGTTCAAGGGCACGTACTTCCCGACGTGGGAGGGTCTCTTCTGGGAGAAGGCGTCGGGCTTCGAGGAGAGCATGAAGTACAAGAAGCTCACGAATGCGCAGCGCTCGGGTCTGAACCAGATCCCAAACCGCCGGTTCACGCTCTGGTGGTCGCCGACGATCAACCGCGCCAACGTGTACGTCGGCTTCCAGGTGCAGCTGGACTTGACGGGCATCTTCATGCACGGCAAGATCCCAACGCTCAAGATCTCGCTAATCCAGATCTTCCGCGCGCACTTGTGGCAAAAGATCCACGAGTCGCTCGTGATGGACCTGACGCAGGTGTTCGACCAGGAGCTGGACGCGCTGGAGATCGAAAACGTGCAGAAGGAGACGATCCACCCGCGCAAGTCGTACAAGATGAACTCGTCGTGCGCGGACATTCTGTTGTTCGCGGCCTACAAGTGGCAGATGGGCCGGCCGACGCTACTCCACGACACGAAGGACAGCTACGACGGATCGACGAGCACCAAGTACTGGATCGACGTCCAGCTCCGCTGGGGCGACTTTGACTCGCACGACATCGAGCGGTACTCGCGCGCCAAGTTCCTGGACTACACGACGGACAGCATGACGATCTACCCGTCGCCGACCGGCGTCCTGCTCGCAGTCGACTTGGCGTACAACCTGTACAGCGGCTACGGCAACTGGTTCCCCGGCTGCAAGCCGCTGATGCAGCAGGCCATGGCCAAGATCATGAAGGCGAACCCGGCGCTGTATGTTCTGCGCGAGCGCATCCGCAAGGGTCTGCAGCTGTACTCGTCGGAGCCGACGGAGCCGTACTTGTCGAGCCAGAACTATGGCGAGCTGTTCTCGAACCAGATCATTTGGTTCGTCGACGACACGAACGTGTACCGCGTGACGATCCACAAGACGTTCGAAGGGAACCTGACGACCAAGCCCATCAACGGCGCGATCTTCATCTTCAACCCGCGCACGGGCCAGTTGTTCCTCAAGATCATCCACACGTCGGTGTGGGCGGGCCAGAAGCGCCTCGGGCAGCTCGCCAAGTGGAAGACGGCGGAGGAAGTGGCGGCGTTGATCCGCTCGCTCCCTGTGGAGGAGCAGCCGAAGCAGATCATTGTGACGCGCAAGGGTATGCTCGATCCGCTCGAGGTGCATCTGCTCGACTTCCCCAACATTGTGATCAAGGGGAGCGAGCTGCAGCTGCCGTTCCAGGCGTGCCTCAAGGTGGAGAAGTTCGGCGACTTGATCCTCAAGGCGACCGAACCGCAGATGGTGCTGTTCAACATCTACGACGACTGGCTGAACACGATCACGTCGTATACGGCGTTCTCGCGCCTGATCCTCATCCTGCGTGCGCTCCACGTGAACAACGACCGCACCAAGATGATCCTCCGCCCGGACGCCGAGACGACGACGCAAGCGCACCACATCTGGCCATCGCTCACGGACGAGCAGTGGCTCAAGGTCGAGGTGTCGCTCAAGGACCTGATCCTGGGCGACTATGGCAAGAAGAACAATGTGAACGTGGCGTCGCTGACGCAGTCGGAGATCCGCGACATCATCCTGGGTATGGAGATCTCGGCACCGTCGCTGCAGCGGCAGCAGGTGGCCGAGATCGAGAAGCAGGCGCGCGAGCAGAGCCAGCTGACGGCGGTCACGACCAAGACGGTGAACGTGCACGGCGACGAGATGGTCATCACGACGACGAGCCAGTACGAGCAGCACTCGTTCGCGTCCAAGACGGACTGGCGCGTGCGCGCCATCTCGGCGGCCAACCTGCACCTGCGCACGAACCACATCTACGTGTCGTCGGACGACATTCGCGAGACGGGCTTCACGTACGTGCTGCCCAAGAACGTGCTCAACAAGTTCATCACGGTCGCGGACCTGCGCACGCAGGTGTGCGGCCTGCTGTACGGCGTGAGCCCGCCCGACAACCCGCAGGTCAAGGAGATCCGGTGCATCGTCATGCCGCCGCAGCTCGGCACGCACCAGAGCGTGAGCATCCCGATCCACATGCCCGAGCACGAGTACCTGGAGGACATGGAGGCGCTCGGCTGGATCCACACGCAGCCGAACGAGCTGCCGCACCTGCCGCCGCAGGACGTGACGTTCCACTCGAAGCTCATGTCGGAGAACGCGGCGTGGGACGGCGAGAAGGCGATCGTCATCACGTGCAGCTTCACGCCGGGCTCGTGCTCGCTCACGGCGTACAAGCTCACGCCCGCGGGCTACGAGTGGGGCCGGCAGAACAAGGACAGCGGCGCGAACCCGGCCGGGTTTGCGCCGACGCACTACGAGAAGGTGCAGATGCTGCTCTCGGACCGCTTCCTCGGGTTCTACATGGTGCCCGAGGAGGACGTGTGGAACTACAACTTCATGGGCGTCAAGCACAACACGGGCATGAAGTACGACCTGAAGCTGGGCAACCCCAAGGAGTTTTACCACGAGGTGCATCGCAAGACGCACTTCATGAACTTCAGCGCGCTCGAGGCGGTCGACGAGGAGCTCGCCACGGCCGAGGAGGAGCAGCAGAATGTGTTCGCTTAGGCGGCCGGCGGCCCTGCGCGGCCCGGTCGATGCATGCGGAGGAGCAGCAGAGCGCTGGAAGCGAAAGAGCCACCGACGTGGCGTGTGCTCGCTTGCCTCGGGTTGCCGTGTCACATTCATTCTTTGCGCGTGAGTGCGCGATTCTGGCCAATCGTTTGGCTATTTGTGGTCAAAATGGGATAATTTCCACCAATCCCCGCTGGTGGCAGGAAGCGCTGTCACCCATCGCGAGTTACGCTAAATCGTCGATTAGTTACTAAATCCATCCTGCCCCCCTCGCCGGACAGGGAGGCGTGGCCCCGATCCACCGCCGCGGCAGTAGCAAGTTGCCACCCGGACGCCAAGAGAGCGAGCGAGCGAGCGGAGCGCGGCTTGGCGAGCGCCGTGGCGGCCGACGGGATCGACGCGCGGAAACCCACGGTGCGTCCGCGCTCGGCACTGTGCTCGTGCGGGAGGGGGCGGCGGCTGACGCGCGCGCTGGGCGGCGGGGACGCGCGCAGGGCGGCGCCATGTCGGGCAAGGACAACAAGTCGTCGCTGAGCCACCGCGCGCAGCAGAAGTTCAAGTGCGGACGCCTGCGCGGCCTTCGGCGCGCACTGACCGACTGCCTGCCTGACTAACTGCCTGACTACTTGCGTGCCTGCCTGGCGGCCGCACCGCGCAGCGCCGGCAAGTACGCCGAGGCCGTGGACGCGCTGGAGAAGCTGACGGAGGAGATGGACGCCAAGCAGGACGCCAAGGTGCGGCACAACGCGGCGGTCGCGCGGTTCGCGGCCGGCACGGACGGCGCGGACAAGCTGCAGCTCGCGCTGCGCCAGAGTCTGCGCGCGCTGGAGCAGGAGGCCGAGCGCGGCAAGGCGGCGGCGGCGGCGGCGGCGGTAGCGGGCTCTGGTCCTGCCGCCGCGTCACCCGCGAACAAGGGCGGCGCGGCGGACGAGGACGCGGGCGCGGCCGCCGCGCTGTCGGTGGACCAGGAAGCGGCCTTTGTGCGGTACAACTACGCGGCGGCGCTCTTCCTGGGCAAGCAGTACGCGCAGGCGAGCGCGGCGCTCGAGGCCGTGGTGCGCAACCTGGACCCGGTGGACGAGAACGTGGCCATGCACGTGTGCTTCCTCTACCTCGACGTGGTGCTGCACAGCGGCCGCGGGTGCGTGACGGCCGAGCGCGAGCGCGCCGCGAGCATCCGCAAGGCGCAGAGCGTGCTCGCGTGGCTGGAGAAGCCGCACCGGTTCAACACGGTGCAGGAGCCGCCCGAGGCGGCGGCCGAGACGGACGCACAGCGCAGGAGCCGGCTGGACGCGACCGAGTTCCGCTTCCGGCTGCACCTGTACCGCGCCAAGTTCGTGCTGCTGCAGCGCAACCTCAAGGCGGCCAAGAAGGAGATGAAGTCGGCGCTCGAGCTCTTCCAGAAGGAGATCAAGTCGCGCGGCGATGGCGCCGGGCCGCTCTCGCTCGAGGGTGACAAGACCTCGAGCGGCATCGGGCACCCGAGCCCGGCCGTGCAGAACTCGACGGCGCTCTTCCTCAAGGCCAACCTCGAGTATTTAAAGAGGAACTACAAGAAATGTATCAAGCTCCTCGCGTCCTGTACACAAGAAGCCGTCATCGAGGTGAGCGCGGCGCCAGTGCTGTTGCCCGCCGGACGGGCGGACGGATGGACGGACAGACGGACCGGCTAACGGACTGACGACTGCGCGCTCGCTCCCATGCCGCCGTGCCAATGCAGAGCGTATTTTTGAACAACATGGGCTGCATCCACTTCCAGATGGGCCAGCGCAAGGCCGCGCAGTCGTACTTTGCGCGCGCGCTCCGCGCCACGTCCAAGCCGGCCACGACGGACCCGATTGTGCTCACGGTACGCCCTCCTCCTCCTCCCTCCCTCCCTCCTCCTCGCCCTCTCCTTATGTCTGTGTGCGAGTCGTGGCCGTCGCCTCACCGCTCGCTCGTGCTCTCCATGACGACGACGACGACGATGATGGTGGTGATGATGATGGTGGTGGTGCAGAACTCTCCGTACCACGAGGTGGCGTACAACAACGGCCTGCACCTGCTGCTGCAGGGGCAGTACGCGCTGGCGTTCCGGTGCTTCCACGAGTCCTCGCGGCTGTTCCTGAACCGGCCGAAGCTCTGGCTGCGCATGGGCGAGTGCTGCACGGCCGCGTACGCGCAGGAGCAGCGCCTCGCGGCCGGCGCCGGCAACAAGAGCGGGCTCATCCGCGGCGTCGCCGGCACCGGCGCGCACCGCCGCGCCATCCTTCCCACAGCGCTGCCGTCGGCGGCCGCGGCGGCCATCGAGCTGCCGGACAAGCGCCACGCGGCCAACGGCGCCGCGGCCACAGCGTCGGCAACGGACAGCGGCTCGCCCAAGATGAGCCTGCCGTTCGCGGCCAAGTGCTTCAAGAACGCGGCGCTGCTGTGTCGCCAGCTGCTCGAGGCGCCGGCGCTCGAGTCCGGCGCGAGCGGCAGCCCGCTCGTGCCTGGTGCCGAGGCGCCGGACGCAGACGCGGACGCCGAGGGCCTCGGCGCCGACGCGCTCGACGCGCTGCGGCAGAAGGCACTCGCGCAGCTCGCGTACGTCTACCTGGCCATGTACGAGCCGCACCTGGCGATCACGACGGCCAACGAGCTGCTCGCGCTCCCCTCGTGCTCCAAGGCCAACGGGTGCGTCCTCGCCCTCGTCTTCGTCCTCGTCATGGCTGAGACCGAGAGGCAGATGCCTGACGACTGCATCGGCCTCTCTCTCTCTCTCTCTGTGGCTGTGCACGCCGGCAGCTTCCTCGCGCGCTCGTACGCCGCCGAAGCGCTGTGCATGCTCTCGCGCGCAGCCGAGGCGACCGAGACGCTGCAGTCGGAGCGCAACCTGATCGCCATGGCCGACGAGTACGCGCGCGAGGCCGGCATCCAGGTGCGTCACTAGCTCGCTCGACCTCCCGCTCGCGCAACCTCCGCTGGCGCCTTGGCCTCTATCTGACCGAATGCGCCTGCGTCCAGGCGTCCCGCGCGCGCGCCGGCGTGCACGTGAACAACGCGACGACGCTGCTGCTGCAGGGCCGCAGTGCGGACGCCGAGGAGAGCGTCACGCGCGCGGTGCGCGAGAACCCCAACTGCCGCGAGTCGCTCGAGCTGCTCGTGTACGTGCTGCTCAAGAAGGGCGACACGAAGAAGGCGCTGCGCGTGCTCAAGGAGGCGCAGGTCACTCAGTAGTCGCCCGTCGGGCAGGCAGGCAGGCAGGGAAGCAAGCAGGCAGACAGGCAGGCAGGCAGGCAGGCAGACCGGCGGGCAGGCCGCGTCGCCACCGCAATGACAGCCAGCCCAACCAGCCACGCTGGCCGCGACGAGAGGGAGCTCTGGACGTCGCCTGTACTGACGGCGGGCGGTTCCTACCTTGCTATCCGAGCCGAGGCTGGCGCTCTACCGGCCGAGGTCCTCGCTGCGTCTTCTACTACGCGCTCACTCGCCGCGGCCGCCGGGACCATCGGCGAGCCGGCCGCCTCGTCGCGCGCCGCGCTCGCGCCGGTCCCCGCGGCCGCCCGCCGCGCCGGCCGCCGGCTTCTTGGCGTCCTCGCGGTCCTTGCGCTCGCCCGACCGGCCGCTGAAGCCGCGTCCGCCACGCCCGCCGCGTCCGCCGCGCGTGTCCGAGCGGAATCCGCGCTGGCCCTCTGTATCGCGCCAAGAGGAACGAGCGCGCGCGTGAGTCCGCCGTCGCTTCCTGCTCCCCACAGACCGATCGAGCGCTAGAACGAGGCAGGCGGCGCGGCGAAAGACGTACCCTTGCGGTCCGAGCGCTCCTCAACCTGCAGCGTCCGGTCCAGCAGCTTGAACTCGCGCGGGTCCGCGAGCGCGGCGCGCATGGCCTCCTGCTCCACGAAGTCCACGAACGCGTAGCCGCGGCCAGAGACGATGTTGACGCCCGCGACGGTGCCGAAGCCCACGAACAGCTCGCGCAACTCGCTCTCCTTGGCCTGCGCCGGCATGTCGCGGATGAAGAGGCTGAAGTAGCGCGGCCGCTCCTTGCTCGGCTCGCCGGCCTTGGGCTCACCCGCCTTGGGCTCGCCCGCCTTGGGCTCACCCGCCTTGGGCTCGCCCGCCTTGGGCTCGGCCGACGGCGCGGCTGGGGTCGGGGTCGGCGCGGCCGGAGTCGGCGCCGCGCTCTTGCCCGAGAAGAGCGCCGCCCACGTCTTGGGCGCCGCCGGCTCCGCCGCCGCCGGCTTGTCCTTGGCTGGTGAGGCCGGCGCGGGCTTCTTCTTGGGCGACGCAGCGGGCGGCGAGCCGGCCGGCTCCGCCGCCGCCGTCTCGGGCAGCTTGGTCGGCTGCTTCACGGGCGAGCTCGGCTTCTTGACTGGCGAGCTCGGCGGCTCGGCCTTGACGGGCGAGCTCGGCGGCTTGCTCTTCACGGGCGAGCTCGGCTGCTTGACTGGCGAGGCGGCGCTCACGGGCGCTGGCACTGCCGCTGCTGCTGCCACTGGCGCCGACGCCGGCTTTGGCTTTGGCGTCGGCAGCGCCGTGGCCGCGGGCTCGCTCTTGGGCTTGTCCGCGGCGCCGGTGGCGGCCGGCAGCTCGAGGAAGCGCAGGCAGTCGTTGAGCACGAAGTAGCCCTTGGGCTGCACCGCCAGGAAGAAGGTCTGCACGAACGGGCGCGGCGTCGGCGCGCTCGGCAGCGTCATGACGCCCGTGACGAGCACCACGACGCCGTGGCCGAGCGACGCCTGGCAGTCGATCGAGCCCGGATCCAGGTCCACGCGCGCGCCGGCGTAGCCGCGCTTGAGGATCTGCTCGTTGATGGCGCGCTGGCCCGCGATGGGCGTCTCCATCTGCGAGCCCTGGCCGTGGCACCAGCGAGACTCGTCCTTGTAGAAGCGGTGCAGGCTCTGCGGCTCCTTGGCCAGCAGCTGGTAGTACTGCCGCATGAACGTCGTGCCCACTACGGACGGCTCCAGCGGCGGCGGAGACTCGGGCATGGCGGCGAGAGCGGCGAGAGCGGCGGGGAGCGAGGCGAGGCGAGGCGAGCGACGCGCGGCAACCGGCGCGGCGTCCGACGCAGGAGCGGGAGATTGGTGACTGTGTGGACTGCGGAGGGGCCGGCTCCCCCTCCGACAGGATACGAGCGACCTTCGCGCGACCGCGCGCTCGCTCCGTACAAATAGCGTAAACAAGCACGCACTCATGCGCCGACCGATCGACCGATCTGCGACGTGTGAGACGCAATGCGTGATGGATTGATGCGAGCGACGCCGGTCAGGCCCAGAGCGTGAGCGCGACCGGCAGGAGCACGGCCGCGAGCACGAGCGTCGCGAGGCAGAGCGCCCAGAGGTACTTCTGCCGCGCTTCGCGTTGCAGCTGCAGCGCGTGCGCGAGCTCGTCCACGCCGCGACCGATCTCCACGCGGATGTGCGCCACCTTGGCTTCGATCTGCTCCACGCCGCGGCCCTGCTCGCTCACGATGGCGCCGACCTGCTGGAACAGCTCCTTGACCACCACGGCCTCGCGCGCTACCTGCGCGGCCTCCACGACCTCCTCCTTGGCGCGCTGTACGTCCACGGCCGACACGTGCGCCGAGCCGACGAAGTCCGCGTCACACAGCGCCTCTCGCCGCCGCGCACCGTCGCGCTGCGCCTGCTGCAGCTCCTGCATGACACGCACGAACGCGCGCTGCACGCTGCGAAACGCCTTGCTGCCGTCTGCACCGCCCGTCTGCTGCTCCTGCAGGAAACTCGCCAGCGCCTGGTACTTGCGCGTGGCCTCGTCGATCTTGGGCGACACGCGCTCGAGGTAGTCCTGCTCGTGCTGCAGCGTCGGGTCCGCCACCGCGTCCCGGATGTTCACCGTCAGTGTCTGGAGCGCCGACAGCGCCGCAGTCGCATCCTCCAGGCTCGTGATCATCGTCGGCGCGGCGGCTGCCCCGAGGCTGGCCATCGCTGTGACTTCTATTCGTCCGCAAGCTCGGCTGCGCTTGGTTGTGCGCACACGAGAGGGGTGAGGTCGCGGCGCCGTCGAGATTGAAGGACCGAACCGGGGACATCCTTGACGAACAGGAATGGATTCTCCTGGGATAAGGATGCGAGGGTCAGCTCTCGCATCAGAGCGTATCAGTCCAGCGGTAGTAGCCGTCCTACAAACCTCCGGCATTTGTCAAGGGAAGGAGACTACCGCGGCTATTCTAGCAGCACAGACTTGCTCAGGTGAACCAGCTTAGTCGGTGCCTGCTAGTCATCAATGGCCTATCCCAGGAGCGGCGAGGGTTCGCTTGGGCTGGGAAAGATACTGCTAAATGTGGTCCGAAACGGCTCCTTCCAGCCTCGACCTCGCCTCGCAACAGCTCTCGCGCTGACAAATCGCTCATGATGCGGATGCAGACGGTCGACGGTAACGGCGTCGCTATTTCCGGCCCGTGAATAGTTGGAAGAGAGGACCGGCATGGCTGGGTGCTGCCTCATCGTCGAGTAGTTACGAGTGCATCTCCCCACGTCTCGAGCCGCCCTCGTCGCCGGCCACTCCATCCCGTTCCTTGGCGAGCGACGCACCCCTCTTCCTCGTCTCCGGCCGCTCCTCGTCCTTCACGATGCCTGGCGGGTCGATCGCCAGCCCGACGCTTCGAACTGACGAGCTCGCGGACGCTCCGCAGCGGCTCAAGAAGAAGAAGAAGAGCGTCATGGGGCTGCTCAAGTCGACCATCTCAACCAAGCTCGGGCGTCGCAAGTCGTTGACGGGTGAGGACGCGAGGTCTCCGACCGACAAGGACCTCTCCGTGCGTCAGCAACACCCAGAGGCGCAAGCAGACAGCACTGGAGGCGACTCGGCTCGCTCGTTGCTGTCGCCGCGGGAGTCACGACAACAGCAGGACGAGGAGGGAGTGGATGGCTACGGAGACGACGACGAGGTTGAGGAGCTGAAGTTGAGCTCTCGCGGTGCCGAGTGGAGTAGCAGCTCCGACGACCGCACAGACAGCATGACGACTGCGGCCTCGTCGCCCTTCGGCTTGAGGAGCGCACTGGTGGACAAGACGCCAGTCACCAACATTGGACAAGTGGCCGTCGCTGATGAGGAGGAGGAAGGAGAGAGCGAGGCAGTGGCTGGCGAGGCGCACTTGAACGCAAGCGAGCCGTTCAACCAGCACGTAGCGGCGGCGATCAAGAGCTGTTTGGGGTTCTCACCTCGGACTCCGCAGCCTGTCGAGGTCAGTGAGGTGGAGGAGGAGGAGCAACAGCAGGACGAGGTGGAAAAGGAGCAGGATGACGGGGAGGGGAGTGGCCTTGACGGCGAGCAGCAAGCAAGTGCTGGAGAAGAAGTCTTCGCCATGGACTACGCTGGCGGTTGCGCGCCGCCGGAGCAGGATGAGAACGCGCCGGGCTCTCCAGCACCAGCCGCTCTCGACGCCGATACCGACGACGAGCAGCTCGAGGTGTTCGATGACGGCCAAGGCGGCAATCAGGCGCCATCAGATCAAGGAGGCGAGCGCGTTGGCAGCGCAAGCATTGGCTCCACCATCGCTCCGGTCAGTGATGGACTCATGGTCATTGGTCGGTCGCCTGCCAAGGCGGCGCTGCACCGGTCGCCGGAGAAGCGGCTCCGCCCACTATCGCTCATCCCTGAGGCGCTGGCGCCACCGCAAGCGCCGATCGAGTCCTCCGCCACGAGCTCTCCGGCTCCGTCGCCGGTCAAGTCTGTCCGAAGCGGAGGGGTGAATCCTCCCACGGCGTCCTCACCCACGAAGCTGATCGCCGGCGAGCTCCAGCCGCGTCGCCCGAGCGAGCAGCACATGGAGAGCATCCAGGAAGAGGACAAGCCGAGCGCGTCGCCCGCCAAGGCGCAGCGGCCGGCGCTACGCCGCCGCTCGAGCGTGCGGATGGACGCGCCGATCCTCGCGTCCTCGTTCGTCTCCAGCCGAGCGGATGCGGCTGAAGAGGACGATGAGGCTACGAGCGAGCAGGCTGGAGGCCGAGAAGGCGAGCCGGACGCCACTGGCGCGGCCGCGGACGAGGCGTCGGCGTTCGCGTTCGACGCCGGCGCGGCCATCACACAGGCGTTCGGCGACCGCGTCGCGCGGTTGCTGGGCGCCGACCCGTGGGGAGACCGGCAGGACGGCTTCGACGCCATCCAGCTGGCCGTGCGCAAGACGGACCTGCGCGCGGCCGGCAACAAGCGCGAGCTGCTGTGCGCGGCGCTGGCGGCCGTGCAGTGCGGCGTCGAGGACCGCGTCGCGCCCGTCATGTACTGCGCGCTCGAGTGCCTGCGCGCAGTGCTCAAGGAGTTCGCGAGCGCGCTGGACCGCAGCTTCTCGCGCTTCGCGCCGCTCAACGAACAGCTCTCGGCGCTGCTGCAGGCACTTGTGCGCAAGCTGGGCGACGCCAACAAGCGCACGCAGCGCGAGGCCGTGCAGGCGATCGCGCGGCTCGCCAAGCTGCGCAAGCTGCGCGCGCTGCCGCACGTACTGCTGCACCTGAGCGCCAAGGACGTGGCGCCGCGGCTGCAGCTCGAGGTGCTGCGCCGCCTGGTGCAGGACCTTGGGCTGAGCGCCGGCAGTGACTGCGCCGACCCCGCCAAGAGCGCCGGCGGCCAGCAGCCGTGCCTGACGCTGGACATTGTCATGCAGTTCGTCGCGCCGAGCCTCAAGGTGGCGGACGAGAAGACGCGCAAGGCCGCGGTCGAGCTGCTGGCCGATCTGCAGCTCGCGAGCTCGCCGGCCGCGGTCAACGCGCGGCTCGCGGGCGTCAAGCCGGACCTGCTTCGCGTCATCTCGCGGCGCGTGGACGAGTTACTCGCGCAGCGAGAGCTCGAGCGGCAGCAGCGGCAGGGCAGCGCCAACCAGAGCGAGGAGCGGCGCTGCGAGGCCGAGGAGGCGGAGGCGGCGCGCGCGGCGGAGCTCTTGGTCCCGGTGCTCGCCGAGGACTCGTGCGCGGCCGCGGCGCTGCTCGAGGCGCAGCTCGCGGCCGCGGCCGCGCTGGTGGGGCCGGTCGCATGGCGCAAGCTGCTGAGCAAGACGTGGAGCGACCGGAAGGAGGCGCTGGTGGACCTCGGGCGAGCCGTGACGGAGGCCAAGGCGGGTCTGCGCGACGCCAAGCCGGCGGTCGGGAGCGCCGTGCAGCTGAGCTTCTGCGCCTACTGCGTCGTGGCGCACAGGCTGCTGGGCGACGCCATCCAGCCTGTGGTGAACGAGGCACTGGAGCTGCTCACGACGCTCGTCAAGGTCTTCGGCGCCTGCGTCGAGTGGCGCGAGGAGACCGTGCGCGACCTGACGCTGCTCACGCTCGCGCGGCTTTTCCAGACCATGCACAAGCCGCAGAACCGCACGACGCGCGCCGCCTGCCGCTGCGTGCTGCGGCTCGCACGGCTGCCCAACTCGCAGCACCCGCTGCGCTACACGCTCTCGTGTGTCTTCGCCAAGGACTGCGACGTCGGCGTCCAGATGCACCTGCTGCGCCTGCTCGTGCCCGAGCTCGGCTTCCAGTCCGAGGGCCTGAGTGCTGCGCTGGTGCTCGCGGCCGCGGCCGCAGCACTCGGCCATGCAAGCGACAAGGTGCGCAGAGTCGCGGCCGACGTGGTGCTCGCGACCCAGCGCCTCGTCGGTCGCGCGCTGGTGCTCGACAAGCTCAAGGACGTCAAGTCCACGACGCTCAAAGAGCTGGAGAAGAGCTTCGTCGACGTGGCGCGTGACGCCACCGAGCGGCCGCAGACTGTCCACGCCGCCGGCGTGGCCATCAATGGCGCGGCTGGCGCGCTGCCGCCCGTGCAGTTCAGCAGTGACCGCTCCCGCAGACAGCTCAACAGCGCGCCGGTAGGCATCGGGCGGCTGCAATGCACGCCGCAGGAGCGGGAGGAGGACGAGCGCGCCGCATCCGCGTCCACCGGGGGCTCTGCGGACGCGGACACCAGCTCGCCACACGTGCGCCGCCAGTCGACGCTCGACAATGAGGAGGAGAACCTCATGGATGCGATCTTGGGAGGCGGAGACTAGTGAGGGTCGAGACCATGCATCGAGTCGCGCTGAAACGACGAGTAACTTCTATCTATCTCCAATGGCCACCTAGACGCCGAGGAGCGCCGCCGCCTCGAGGTCGCGATCGCGCAGACCGCAGAACACCTTGGTCGCCAGCACCGCGCGCGGCACCGAGCGCAGCACGGACGCGCAGCCGATCGCGAGGCTCAGCAGCAGCAGGACCACGTATAGCGCCGGGCTGCT
>JAADYC010000037.1:0-53766 GCA_023338135.1 Phytopythium kandeliae | reverse complement strand
ATTGCCACAGTCGGTCAATGGGAAAATAAAATGAATTGCACGATGGCGGGTTATACGTCACCAGAGCCGACGGACGGACGGACGGACGGACGGACATGTTATGGATGGGATCTTCAGAGCGTGAGAATCGCGAAGGTTCGATGGCTTACCAGGGGATATTGTTTTCGACATCGGCAACCGCTTTGAAGCGCTATGAGAAACTAAAGGACACCAATTTTCACAGGTATGCATTGTTCGTAGAGACAAATTGCAGAAATCACAATTATTTTCAAAAGAATGGACAAAGAAGAAGCGAACAGATCTCAGATCAAAGTGAACCCAGAATCCAGTTCGAAACTCTGTAAACCGATGCAGTGGTGTGAACTAGTAGGTTATTCTCGCATTGACACACACACTACAACATTTGTTGTGGCTGTGTACTCGTATAAGCTGACTAAGACAATGTACAAGGTGAACCTAAGGTTCTATACCGATTCGAGGTTTTTCGCTCTCTTTCGATTGCTTCCAAGCGCTGACTGATCCGCGCTTCCTTCCCACTCGGGAACTCTCGCGACGCCGACGGTTCGCGACTCCCCATCGATCGCTCTGCCTCGAGAAAGATCTCGCGCCGGCCATGGTTCTCCCTCGCTCTCTGCTGCTGCTGAGCGTCGCGGCGGCGCTGACGCTTGGCGGCGCCGACACGGTGAGCGGCGCCGAGGTCGCGCGCCCGCCGTTCCCGGGCCGCAAGGCTCTGGAGATGCCGTACGAGATCAAGAACGTCGTGCAGAACGCGCGCAGCGCCGCGGAGACGGCCGCGGACGGTGGCAAGAAGCGCCACAGCCGCCGTCACCAGCGCGAGGCTGACGAGTCGGAGGAGTTCCACGGCGCGAGCATCCGCGTAGAGATCAAGAGGCACTCGCTTGGCGCGCAGGAGGCGGAGGCGGAGCCGGCGGCGACCAGCGGCGAGGAGCGCCACTCGAAGAAGCCGCACAGCCGCCGCCACGGCAAGAAGGAGGCTGCCACGGGAACCGCGAGCCACCACGGGAAGAAGCATCATCTGTACAGCCATCACGACAAGGAGGCGCCGGTGGAGAGCACCTCTGGCGGCGCTGCTAGTCACGGGAAGAAGCAGCATCACCACCAGCATCACCGAAGCCATGACGCCAAAGAGTCGGAGGAGGCCACGGGCGAGGACGGCGAGGTCGTGCGCACGTACGACTACGGCAGCGTCCACATCTCGGGGGACAGCACGAGCACCACGGCGACGGACGAGACGGCTGCCGCCGATAGCAAGAAGGCGCACCAGAAGCGCCGCCACCACGCCAAGAAGCACTCGAGCAAGGACACGGCGGCGGCGGCGGCGGGCAAGGACGGCGAGAGCGTGGAGACGTACGCTCACGGCAGCGTGCGCTCCACGGACGCCGGCGCCGCGACAGCGGAGAGCAAACAGCACCGGAAGCACCACGCTCACCACCACCGCAGCGCCAAGAAGGAGCACGAGGAGGCCGCTGGCGACGATAAGGCGGACGTCAAGACCACGGCGGACGAGGTCACGGAGCTGGCGACGAAGCTCGCGAACACGTCGACGGACGACTCTGGCCGCGGCTTTTTGAGCGACGCGTTCTCGCCCATCGTCATGATCTGCGGCGCCATCGGCTCGCTCGCGCTGGTGATTGGCGTCGTGGCGCTCGTGACGACTCGCCCAGAGCAGGACCCGGTCGATGTGTCGTCGGTGCTGGCCACGGACATTGACGTGGAGGCGAACGTGGAGGCTCCGGAGGCCGCCGAGGACGCGCCGGCCGAGCGCCGCGAGTCGCTCTCGGACTCGGAGTCGGACGCCGACGCGGATGCCGAGGGTGCGTTCACCAACAGCAACACGGCGTCGGTCTGAGTCGAGCGACGACAGCGCGGCGCGTCCACGGAGCCGCGCGCGCTGGTGTTTGTTGCCCGCGTGGCGCTCGCGGCTCAGTCTGGAGCGGAAGAGAAGCGACGGATACGTGGCCGCTCGCTTGTCTGCGGGCGGTGCGTCGAGTCTGCGGGACGTCGGACGGAGCTGGAGAGCGCTGCCGAGTCGTCTCGAGCGCGAGAAGGCGCGCGCGGGCAGTGCTCGAGGCGCCAATGCATGTCATTTCAACGTCCGACGTGCCCATCCTCCGGGCTGTTGGGGCCGCGCCTACTACACGCGCGCCTTCCTCCGCCTCGCTTTGCTGCGTCTAGACCCGGCCCGCTGCTCTTGATCCTCCTCTTCCTGCTCCTGCGGGCCATCGCGAGCCGCTCGGACCAGTGGCGCGGACGGCGCGGCGGCCGTCTCGGCCACGCCCCAGGCATAGGAGGCGTAGGAGAGGCAGCCGCCCCAGCCGCCGAAGAGCTTGGTCGCGCGCGGCTCGCGCTTGTCCATGCCCGCGCCGGCCGCCACGAGGAACGGCATGAAGTGCTCTGCGCGCGGGTGCGCGAGGCGCGCGCCTGGCGCCTCGGCGTCCCATGCCAGCAGCGCGTCCACTCGCTGCTGGAAGCTCAGCTCGGACGCGTCGGTGAGCGCCGCGTCGAGCCAGGTCTGGAACTGCTCGGCGCCCGCGCGGCCGTCTTCGCCGGAGAGCGCGGCCGTGCTGGCGATACCGTGCGTCGCCTGCCCGGAGCAGACGATGAGCGTGTCTTGGCCACGGAACTGCGCGAGCGCGCGGCCGAGTTGCCAGTGCGCCTTGGCGTCCAGCTTCCAGTTGATGGACATGGTCACGACCGGGATGTCCGCCTGCCGGCGCATGAGCGCCATGGGCACAAACGCGCCGTGGTCGAACGCGCGCAGCACGGGCGAGACGCGGATCTTGCTGCGCGCCAGCGCCGCGGCGACCTCGAGCGCGAAGTCGGCGTCGCCCTTGGCTGCGTATACGAGCTCCGAGGCCTCTGGCGGGAAACCCTCGTAGTCGTAGAGCATGCCCGGGCTGGGCGAGCGCGAGATCTCGAAGCCGGCGCGGTAGGACTCCCAGTGCGCCGACACGAGCAGGACGCGCTTGGGCTCGGGCAGCGCCGCGCCGCGAGGGTACAGGCGCTTGAGGACGGACGCGAGGTTGCGCGCGGCGGCGCTCTGCCGGCTCTCGGCGCCGTGCTTGAGCAGCCAGAGCGGGCCTGGGCCGTGGGATATCGCGACGACGGGGTGGACGGCGGCGGCCTCCTCCTCCATAGCTGACGGCGTGGGCTCTTGGCGACTGAGCGAGTGAGTGGGCGGCGCGCGGGGCGAACGGAGCAGACATCGGAGCTGCTCGGCGCGGTTCGGTGGTCGCGCAGTCGCCCGCTTGAGCGATTCCCTGATAATAAGGGCTTGATGCTGTTGTTGGAAGCCTCTTTAGACATGCAAGTGAGAGGTGGAATGGCCGAGCGATCCTAAACCGAGGATTGGTCGATTACCAAATCGCGCAATGGACTTGTCGACGCTCGGGTTTCTTTGACGTGGATTGGCTGCGCGTTTTTGTCCCAAGATCGGCGCTCACCGTCAACATGCGCGTGCGCTGGGGCGGCCGGGGCGAGGCGAGGCGAGGCGACGCATGGAGGCTCTCGCTCGCTCGGACGTCCAGAAGCAATTGGTCGTGGAGGAATCGCCGCGGAGTCACTGGAGCGGGGATTGTCATTTACTGACTACTCGACTCGATGGCTCAGCACGAGCGTGCTTGCACGTCCAGGTTGATCCAGTTGCCGTTGCTCCGTGCAACAATCAGGCTTGCCGAGGAGGACGCGGACGAGGAGGAGGAGGAGGAGGGAGGACGAGCCGATCGATCGCTCCCAGCTCCTCTTCAACGCCGTTGAAGTCATGGCTTCAAACCCGCGGCTGGCTGGTCGGTTGGCTGGAAACCTGTCGGACGCAATCTGCTCGTCCAATGTGACGCGTGCTCGTCAAGGTCGCATTTCCGTCGTCGGCCAATCAGGTACCCGAATCGCAGCCGTACCTCAACGTTGCGCCGTACAACGCGACGACCGTTGGTCGCTTGTGAGTTCAGAGAGCCAATCCGGATCGGATATCCGCCTGGATGCGCAGGCGGGCGACGCCATTGGCTCGGACGCAGGGAAGGAATGCCAATCAAACCGCCGACAGTGGCGCTTGCATGCCCACCACGCATCTCCAGCGGCTTCTGCGTCGCCGAGCGTCACTTACTTGTCAGCATCGCCAAGAGACGAGCGGATCTAGCGCGCCGCACCCGAAAACCTGTGACGATTGCGCTCGGCGGAACGGATTATCAGCGCGCGTGCGCGCGGAAGTCCGCGGCATACGCTGGACGCGAGCCGCCCGTGAGCGAGCGAACCCATGCGCGAGAAGTGCAAGTTGCTCGGGCGGCGGCCGCCCACATGCGACAAATGCGCAAGCTCGTTTCGAGCAGAAGGAGCAATTTTCGCCTTGTAGGCAGACGAGGATAGGGTTCCTACCGCAAATTTCGCGTTGAAGAAATCGCGGCAAATTCTCTCTTGACCGTGCAGTGGACATTCTGGCTGCTGAGCCGTCAACCGCCTGCTGACGCTGTGGTGCTGGAGTCCATGCTTCCAGAACTGGCCGCGAACGCATGCGCGAGCCATTTGCTGCGATGGCAAGCATCGCTGGAAAATCCAGCTTTGAAACTTTCACCCACATGGCAACTCATGCACTTGCGAGGTATGCCGGTTCTTCTAGGTCAGGCTTATCGCCCTATATTCACCTGCTGTAGGCCATCGACTGACACCACGTACGTGTGCGTAGGCTGTCCGCGCTTTGCCTACAGCAGTATAAAACAGCTCGTCGAATAGGGTTGCTCGCGAAGGGGCTAGGGCGGATGATCCATACAAATCGCCAGAGAGCCTTGGCGCTTCATGAGTTGAAGGCCCCGGCTCTGCCGTTCTCCGCGCCGCGCAGGCGGGTTGACTCGGATAAAGTAAAGCGCTCGCTTCTCGCGGAGAAGGCGCCGGGGCGTCGGCATAAAAACAACGAGACAAGCGCAACGAGCGCAGGCCGGCACCACTTCCAGACGCGCCAACGACGACTCGAGCCTCTCCGCGGCGGCCAGCGACATCTCCGGCGCTCGCGGACGGCCGGACCGGTCGACAAGCAAGCGAGGCGC
The DNA here is from genome assembly GCA_023338135.1 of Phytopythium kandeliae. Taxonomy (NCBI): domain Eukaryota; phylum Oomycota; class Peronosporomycetes; order Pythiales; family Pythiaceae; genus Phytopythium; species Phytopythium kandeliae. The sequence continues at coordinate 48,709 of JAADYC010000037.1, read as the reverse complement.
GCGTAGAGGGAGGGAGCGCGAGGGGTCTGCCCGCCTGCGTGCGTGCGCGTGAAAGACCACCAGAAATAGAGCGGAAGCCCCGGCGGTAGCGCGCGCGTCCCGGTGCTCCAAAGAACCAACCGCGCCCGCCGCTCGTGCTCGGCGAGCAAGGGAACTGGCTTCCGGCGCCGGCGCGAACCTGCCGGCCGCGAGCGTCCAAATCGACTTGGACTCGCAGGCGCCAAAGCCGTCGTTCGTTTGTTCGTGTGTGCTGCTCCCGTCGTCGCTGCCGAAGAAGATGCCGGCCGACCGCGCCGCCATGCCCGTGGTCGTCCCGCGCAACGTGTACTCGCGCCTGCCGTCGTACAACCCGTTCGTGGGCACTTTCCATCATGCGCCGAGGTAGGTTTCGCATCGCCCTTCTCAACGGAGGGAGGGGCCGATCGGTCGGCGGCTAACCGTCGTCGTGTCGGTGGATGCTTGTGACGCTGAAACAGCGCGGGGAACCGCGGCGCGGCATACTTTTCGAGCGACATCGTGGACATGTCGGAGCTCGAGGAGCGCAAGAAGTACCGGCAGCACCCGCTCACGGGCATTTTCCACTCGCTGCCGGGGTATTACGACCCGCTGCACAAGTTGAGCCAGTGCCGCATCGCCGAGGAAGGACTCTTCTCGGACACCGAGTCGATGCGCTCGTTCGTGGCCGTCGACCTCGCGGACAGCGAGGACATGGACGCGCGCATGATCGCCGCGCAGCCCCACGGGTTTAACCGCATGTACAGCGACTCGAACTGCGTCCCGAGCTCCGACATGGGCTTCCGTCCGCGCCGCTTCAGCGACTCGGACGCGGACCCGTTCTTCATTGGAAACCAGCACGGCGCGAGCGCTGGGATCGCGGAGCATGAGGACCACGAGGCCGACAGCGCCGCAGAAAGGACTGAAGTCTCCTCGGCGCCGCACTCGCACCCGTCGGCGCTTGCCGCGCTCGCGGTGACGGACAAGTACGACGCGCCGGCGCACAGCTCGAAGGCGAGCGCGCACGCCAAGACGGCGAACCGCACCGTCTCGAAGCGGAAGCCGTCGCTCGGCTCGTCGACCGAGAGCGAGTCGTCTTTGGAGCTGCTCTCGCACAGCTTCGACCGGCCGGACCTGCCGAAGAACATCACGACGGCGGAGCTCAGCAACGGGTTCATCTCGACGGGCAAGGGCATCTTCCGGAAGATCGGCTACCGCTCGGCGTTTAACGAGAAGCCCGTCGAGAAGCACAAGCCGGCGTCCCCCGTCGGGACATTGGAGTACCACTCGCCGAGCTCGGAGGACGAGGACGAGGAGATGAACACGGAGTACACGCAGGCAGCGCCTCGCATCCCGGCGAACCCGTTCGTCGCGCGGCGACTAAACGACGGCGAGGAGATTCGGTTCATGCCAATCCACCGCACGGGGCGGCGCGAGGTCAATTCGCACGTGATCAAGAACGGGAGCGACAGCGAGGAGGAGGACGGGAGTCACCCCAAGCCGTACTTTATCCGCGAGAAGGCCGTCACGGAGCAGTACGAGCTCGTGGGCGAGGACCAACTCGGGGACGGATCGTACGCAGTGGTCCGCCCTGCCATTCGACGCGCCAACAAGAAGGAAGTGGCGATCAAGCAGATCCACAAGCGCTACCTGCGCACCGAGGACGCCAAGGCGGCCGTGGACCGCGAGATCGAGATCCACCTGCGCCTGCGCAACAAGCACATTGTGCGCCTGTACGAGGTGTACGAGACGTCGGACTTTTTGTACCTGGTGATGGCCAAGGCGACCCGCGGCAACCTCAAGGCGCTGATGCAGCGCAAGCGTCGGCTGCCAGAGGCGCTGGCGGCCAAGCTGGCGCAGCAGGTGATGCGCGGCGTCGTGTTCCTCCACGAGTCGGGCGTGCTGCACTGCGACCTGAAGCCCGAGAACATTTTGCTCACGGACGGCAAGGCGGTCGCGCAGGAGGCGCTCGAGGGCGTGCCCGGGCGGCGCAGCAGCGTCTCGGCGCTGGACCCGCACGCAGACGTCAAGGTGTGCGACTACCAGGTCGAGCTGTGCGACTTTGGGCTGTCGGTCAAGGTGCCGGACGTGCGCTTCTACAAGCTCACGGGCGACGTGCACAAGGTGCCGTTCACGGGCGTGACGGGCACACCGGGCTACATCGCGCCGGAGCTGCTGCTAGAGCAGTCGTACGGCAAGCCGGCCGACATGTGGAGCGTCGGCATCGTCATTTTCGAGATGCTGACGGGTTACCAGCCCTTCTACCCGCCGCACGCGTGCATTGACGAGGAGGTCGACTTTTCGGACCGGTTGTGGACGAGCACCAAGTCCCTCGGCGACGCCATGGATCTGTGCAAGCGGCTGCTGTGCCGCGACCCGGCGAAGCGGCTGACGGCGCCTGACGCGCTCGCGCACCCGTGGTTCGACACGGCCACGTTCGCGATCTGAGGCGTGGCGGCTAGGAAATTGCGCTTGCTAGCCTGCAGGAATTGAAGAGGGGGCGAGCGCGGCGGCCAAGCAAGAAGGCGAGGGGCATGACGAGCAGACGGAGGGAGGGAGGGAGGCTCGCAGGCGAGGTCCACGCGAGGAGGCACGGCGTGTGAGAGAGAGAGAGGGGAGAGAGAGCGCCAGCGGTATGAATAAACAGACAGAGTATGGGTTTCACTGCCGGCCGCGCTTGGCCGGCGCGCTCTTCCTGGCCGCCCACTGGAAGAACTCGCACCGCGCGTCCGGGTTCCCCTTCTCGCCCTGTCGGTCCATCGACCCATTGGTCCATCGGCCGTGACGCGGAGCAGTCGGCGCGATTAGTCCGCGAGCGAGTGGCGTTGGTCCAAAGCGCGCGACCGCCACGTACCGCCGGCTTGGCGCACACGAAGAACTTGCGGCCGCGGTTGGCGCCCGCCTTGAGCACGGCGCGCAGCACTGTCGGGTGTCCGCAGTGGCAGCGCGGCGTCGGCGGCGGGCGGCCGCGGAGCACCTGGCGCCACGCGCTCGCCTCGGCCTGGCGCTTGGCGCCGACGACCGCCAGCGCCTCGAGCGCGTCCGGCGCCAGTGGAGCGCTCGCGATGGCTGGAGCGGCCGTCGGAGTCGCTGGCGCCGGAGCCCGCGAGCTCGAGAAGAAGGACGCGATGGACCGCTGTGCCGCGCGCGATGGGCGAGGGCGAGGCGCTGGTCCCTCGCGCGTCCGAAGCGCGGCGCCAGCCACGGACGCGGAGGCTGCTCGACTGGCCGATGCGCCTGGGCGGACGAGGAACGCCTCGATGCTCTGCTGCGTGCCTGCGAACTCGGCGAAGTACTTTGCGCACAGCGCCGCCGTCGCGCGAGGCTCCCCAGCCGCCGACGGGAACGGCACGACCGCGTCCATGACGACAGGGCAGTGGTCCGACCCGGCGCGCTCCGGCTGGATGCTGAGCGCCGAGGAGCAAGCAACGCCAGCGCGCGTGAGCGCTAGCGACGAGCCGACTGGTCGGTCGGCAGGCGTGCGAGCGAGCGAGAGTCGCACCTGCAGTCCGTGACGCACGCGCGCACGAAGGGAGCGTCCGCGAGGATGTAGTCGATTCGCGTGCCGAAGTTGGTCTGGCGAGCCCCGGTGAGTGTGCTCCAGCACTGCCGCCGCGAGGAGCGAGCGAGCGTCAGCCGCGTGCTCCGTGCCTGTCGCGCCTCTCGCCCTTGCGACGCACCGTGAACGCCTTGGATTGGCGCGGGTGCAAGTGGCGGAACACATCGACCAGTTGCTCGTGGCCTGCCGGCCGTGTACGCCGCGCGTCGGCACTGCCAGCGGCGGACTCGCGAGCCTGGTCTGCTTCCAAGGTGCACACGAACGCGTCCATCCACTGGCGATGCGGCTGCTCCTCGAATGCAGTATCCCCCTCGGGTCCAGGGTCGCAATGGTCGATCGCTCGGTGCGCAATGTTCATGTCGCCCTGGACACAGGCGACTCGTCACCCACTGCGCGCGATGAGGCTGTCGGTGCTGCGCGCTACTGCTCGCGCGTACCAGGACGATCACGTGCTTGTTCGCTGCGCGCAGCGCGTCCACGCGATCCTGTACGAGGCCGTGGAAGTCCATTTTGTACTCGAGGCGGTCGGCCGATGCCAGGGCCGGACAGTACAGATTCAGCAGTACGAACGCGCCGTGATCCGTCACGAGGCACCGGCCTTCGGCCTCGAGCTCGGCCAGACGTCGCGGCGGCAGCTAGGACAGACACGACGCACAAGGACTCAGGAGACTGCAGATATCGACCGAGAGATAATAAGGACGGGGACAGAGCGAGCGCGACCTGCGTATGCGTCGAGCCGACGTGACCGACCGCGTCTGCAGTGGGCCAGTGCCCTGTCAACCCTTCCTCGGCCGCGACCGTCGGGATGCCAGCCTTGCAGAACGTCGCGACGCCAGAGTAGCCGCCGCGCGTCCGGCAGAAGGAGAAGAACGCGTCGTAGCCTGTGCAGTAGCAAACATCAGAGTGCGCCAACCAGCTGCCTGCATGGCGATGCGCCGCAGCAGTCGCCGCGAAGCGAGCGACTCGGCACCTGGCGGCCGCGCGAAGTCCTCGTCCAGCTCGGAGCGCGTCATCTTGGTCTCCTGCACGCAAACGATGTCTGCCTCGAGGCTGTCCAGCAGCTCCCGCAGGCTCCGCATGCCCAGGCGCTGCAGCACCGCGCGCAGGCCATTCACGTTCCACGTCAGCACGCGCAAGCGCCGCGCCGTCACCTCGAGCGTTGCCTGCATTGCGGCATCCCGATCCGCAGCGGCAATGCTCGCTGCCTGTTCCCGCCACGCGAAATGCCGCTGCAAACTATTTTCAACCAATCATATATGCTTCGAAGCAGCGTTTTAGACCAATCAAACGTCTTGGCGCCGTTTTGACTTGGCGCGCACGCAAAGGCGCGCTTTGCCGCCAAAGCACACGCCAAGTAGCTCCCTGCTGGAAACCGACTGACCGACTCGTCCGAGGCCGCGCGCGCGACGAGATGGAGCACGACACGGCCGCCATCCGCGCGGCGTTCGGGTCCTTCAATCTGGACGTGTCGAGCGACGCGCTCGACGTGTGCGTCTCTCTGTGCGGCGAGTTCGCGCTGACTGCGGACGAGCTCGCGGCGCAGTGGGATGCGTACTCGATGAACAACCAGGTGGCCGGCGCAGCGGACCGCGACAAGCTCGAGGGCTTCCGCTCGAGTCTGATCGAGCAAAAGGCTGCTAAGAGCGCGAAAGGTGGCGCGTCCGCGTCCTCTGGTGCTTCGCAGAAGCGGCGGATCAACAAAGTGGCGGCGCCATCAGGCGACAAGCTGGACAGCCTGTACAGCATGAAGTCGCCGGAGCCCAAGCATCCACGCCCGTTTGCTAGCCCGCCTAGCGCTAACAAGGTGCAGCGCACCAACGGACTCTTCTCTCCGTCGTGAGTCGTGCGCTATGGCTGCTCGAGAGATGCCTTTGACAATCCACTGACGACGCAACGCTCCTCCCGCCGTATAGCTCGCTGCAGTCGCCTCCGGGCAATGCGTACGCACAGCGCAGTGATGCTGGCAAGACTGTGTCCGAGTTCAACACCCACTTGAGGAAGGATACTGCTTTTCAGGCAGCCAGTGGAGCGTCGCCCGCCAAGGTTGCAGTGCCGTTTCCAGTGCGCAACCTGTCGCCCGGTATGACGTTCATGTACACGCCACCGTTCCAACGCGCTATCGCGCTCGATGAGCAGCTCAGTGAGTACGAGGAGCTCGTGAAGAGCTATTTCAAGCTCGAGGAGCTCCAGGCGATCGGCGATCCGTCACCTGCGCTTGTGACGGTTGTGGGCCGCATTGTGTGTGAGGCCGCGGAGGGCAAGCTGAATCCGAGCGTCGTGCAGATCGAGGGCTCTCGCAAGACGTGTGGTGGTCAGCGCGTGCTGCTGGATCTAAGCGGCGTGAAGGATTTCCAGATTTTCCCCGGCAAGGTGCGTTGCAATCGCTGGTCGATGCGGCGAGTACACGGAGCACGCGCTGATGCCAGGTGTGTGGCTAGATTGTGGCTTTGGAGGGTGTATTCCCGGATATTCGATCCCCGATGGCTGTGAAGAGGTTTCTGGAGGCGAGTGCGATGCATTTGAACGAATGGGAACAGCGAGAAGTATCGCCGAGCTGACAAATTGCTGTTGGCGATCGATTAGCCGATTCCCGCGCCGCCATCGACGTCGAAGAAGACGCAGATCAAGGAGATCCAGGGGGAGAGCGGCAGGCCTGTTCGCATTGTGACGGCGTGCGGTCCGTTCACGACAACCAACAACGTCGAGTACCTCCCGCTCAACGACTTGCTGCAAGTCGTGGCGGACCAAAAACCAGACGTGTTAGTGCTGGTAAGGAGCTCAAGTATGGCCATCAGTCTGAGCTGTTGCATCGAAACGGAGAATCTGACCTGTATCACCTCCTCCGCAGGTCGGTCCGTTCATCGATACGATGCACTCCATGTTCCAAGACGGGATGGTGGAGTACGAGGGCATGATGGCGAGCTTCGACGACATCTTTCTGTTCAGAGGTAGACTCGGATCCGGTCCAACGCGGGTGTTGACGAACTGAAATTGATGCTTTTCCGTGTCTAGTTATGGTGCTGCTCAACGCCGTCCTGGCCAAGCACGAGACGCTTCAGGTCGTCCTCGTTCCCTCGTTGCGAGACGCGCACCACGACTACGTGTTTCCTCAGCCGCCGTTCAACAAGAAGAAGGCGTGCGAAGGGTTCGAGTCGCCCGAGTACGCCAAGGTGCGCCTTGGTCTTCCTCCCGTCTCCATTCGCTCAATCAATTAACGTGGTGGTGGTGGTGGTGGTGGACGCCTTCAATGAGCAGCGCGTGCACATGATGCCGAACCCATGCACGTTTTCCATCAACGGCGTTGTGTTTGGCGCTTCGGCACTTGACGTCGTTGTGCAGCTCAGCTCGAACGAGTTGTACCGGTGTGTTTGCCAATATCTCACGTTGTGGCGGACTCTGGTACTAACGCTGCATTGTCGGATGCTGTTCGTCCCATGCTAGAGCGCAATCTCGTGACCAGAGCCGCCTTCTACGCCTTAGTGAGCAAGTCATCGATCAGAGGAGGTCCGTTCCTGCACTACAGCTTTCTCTCTTGCTTCGTGATTTGATACTCACGTCTGTACTCGTCTCCTGCGGCCACCTCAGCTTCTACCCCATTTTCCCGCCACCGCCAAACAGTGGAGCTCCTCTCGACCTGCGGTTCATGAAGAACTTCCAGTTCGAGCAGACACCGGATATCCTGCTGCTGCCGTCAATCTTGAATCGCTTCTGCGGGGTACGTTTGCGGTGTGTTGCTTATTCCGTGTCTGCTATCGTTCCATGTTCGCTGACGCTCTCCGGTCGCCTCGTCGGTGGCGAACCCCAGCGCGTCAAGGACTCAATCTGCATCAACCCCGGGCAGCTCTGCAAGGGCGAGTCGGGCGGCACATTCGCGGCCATCTCGGTGCTGCCGCTTGGCGACGACAAGCTGGACGCGACACCTGGTGACGAGACCACCCACCTCGTGCCAGACCGGACCCTGGTCGAGATCAAGCGCATCTAAACGTGTCCACGACTGCTGCCTGGTCTTGTGGCTATCCATCCGCGCGGCAGACGTGGCTGGCTCGGTTCATTCATGCAGTGCAGTGTAACTCGCTGGTGAGACGTGGGGCTACAAGGGCAGTCTAATGTGTCTTGAGCGCTACTTGACTTGGCCACTTGCTACGCGGATCCCAAGCAACGGAACATGCATTGGACTCGCACTGCCTCCGCCCACGAGTTGATGGCGAGACCCAAGCAAGCGAGTGTGCGTGCGAGGGCTGCCAACTCGGCTAAAGTCACTCAGCATGCTCCTTTGACCTAAATTTAGTACAGTGTGCCTACTCTAGCCAGTCGGCGAGCAGTTTTCGCTCTGGCTGAATGCGCTCCATGGCATCGACCGGCGCGCGGACCATGAACCTGCAGGGCGTCGGAGACTGCGCTGATGAAGGCCGCAGGGCCGCCGGAGAATCTTCCGGTGCCAGTGCCTCGCGAGGCGCCGCGTCCTCTCTCGATGCGTCTGCGTAAGTCAGCGAGCGGGATGGACCAGCACGACAGTTGCGGCGACCGCTAGCTCGCCGTCCTAACCGCACATGTAGTGACCCGAAGGAGCGCGTGCTGGCGCGCATCAAGCACAACTTCCACCTGGAGGCGCAGAGCTTCCGGCAGCGGATCCACGAGGCGACGGAGGAGACCGCGCGGGCCAAGGACAAGGCCGATGCGCTGCAGGAGGCGCTGTCCAAGTGGAAGAAGCGCGGTGCGAGGCTGCAGCGCAGGCTGGACGAGAAGGATGCGGCGCTGCAGGAGCTCCAGCAGCGGCGAGACGTGCACTTGCCGATGCTCCTCGACGAGGCGCTGCGCGGCGTTCAGTCGCACCTGGGCAACCAGAGTGACGATCTCACCAGCCTTGCGGTAGGAGTCGGAGGTCTGCGTCATGGCGAATGGCTCGGTACTCATGACACCAACTGCGGTTGTCTCGCAGCAGCCACTCTCCCGCTCCGCGGCCAGTGAGAAGGCCAAGACGCAAGTCGACTCGGATGAACGAGTCCACGAGTACGAGCGCCAGATTAGCGCGCTGTACGAAGAGCTGGAGCAAGAGAAGCAGCGCACTGCGATGCTGGACGCGTGTCTGCAGGAGCAAAAGGCCGAGAAGCACAAGTACATGAAGGCGTGCAAGCGCGCCAAGCTGGAGCTCCAGACCGTCCGGGATAGCGGACTCGACCAGATGCTCGCCGACGTGGAGGCCAAGTGCGCTCAGCTCGAACAGGAGAAGGAGTGCCTCACAGAGAGCTTACAGCAGAAGCAGGCCACGGTGAGTGGAGTCGTCGACGTAATGGCCCCATCTGCTGTCTAATGTTGGGGTTGCGTCGACTGGTGTGTGCGTCTGTCTTTCTGGCTATCTGTGTGTGTGAGAAAGATCCGCGCGCACGAAGAAGAGCGAGACGAAATGCTCCAGCAGTGTGAGAGGCTGCGCCAAGATGCGGTCGTGCTGCAGGGTGAGCTAGCCACGACGACGAGCGTCTCTACAGCTTGGATTGAGCGCATGCCGTGCTCTTGATTCAGGCGTGGTCGACACAAGAGATGCCGAGTTGGCTCGACTGCGTGGCCAGATCCGACATCAGCAGGAAACGATGGAAAACCTCCAGGCCGATCTTCAGGAGTCTGCGCACCGATTGAGCCTCGCGCATCGGTGCCTCCCTGAAGATACCGAGGAGCAGGTAGCGCGGTTTCTCTGCGGCCAGTCCATACAGTGTGGCGTGCTGACTATGGTGCACGAATGAACTGTTGTTGTCGGACAGCTCGGCCTGACGAACCACGCGCTGCGGATCGCACGGTCGCACATCGAAGCGCTTGAGAGCGAGGTGGCGCAGCTGAAGAGCGAAATCGACCAGTCTCGCAGCCAGCAACGCCACACAGCGCCTCCGTCTGCGGCTGCGGACTCGCATCCGACCTGCAAGTGCTGCGAGGTTGTTGGATCTCTAAGCGAACAGGTGCGCCGCGCTATGGGTGCACTGCCTTCCTCGCAATTACCCTCATCTCTTACCGTTGCAAACTGTACTGGCAGATCAACGAGGCGAACAGGAAGGTGCTAGTGCTCGGTCGCGTGCTTGAGGTGTACATCGACACAGACACAATCGACTTGACTCCGTTGGACGAGCTCCGGTGGCCAAGCGAGCGCGACGCGCGCATCTTCCCGTCCTCGGATCACTCAGGACTGGCGACTAGAGTGGCAGACGAGATGGACAGAGCAGTGAAGAGCCTCGAGGCTCTCCAACACGCCATGGAGGAAACCCTGGCGCGCGCCATGGGCTCCTCCTGCGCCATGCAGTGAGTGACACACGAAATGGTTGCACTGGGATATGAATGTAGGTCAATCCTATAATCAGCGAGCACTCCGCCACTCTCGTTGCTGTGGACTGTGAGAACCCTCTCGTCGATCGAAGCAGCATGAACCAGTGGGGCGTCGCTGCGTGCGTCGCCGCGCTGCTGGCGATGTACCACAACTTACTGCTGCCGCCGCTCCCGGCAGGCACGCCCCCTCGGCTCGAGCTTACGTACTTCAACGGTCCTGGGCGTGCGGAGCTGACGCGGCTCGTGCTCTCGTTCGGTGGTGTCAACTTCACGGACACGCGTCTGGATCGCGAGACATTCTTGGCGCTCAAGCCGTCGCTACCGCTTGGTCAGCTGCCTGTGCTCGACATCGACGGCGTGACATACCCGCAGAGCATGGCGATCGCGCGTTACGCGGCCAAGATCTCGGGCTTGTACCCGTCGGAGCCGCTCGAGTGTCTCCGCGTCGACATGGTCTCCGAGTCGCTCGTCGATGTGCGCGCTGCCAACACTGAGATCATGTATCGCACGAGTGATCCGGAGGAGAAGACACAGAAGATCCATAAGCTGATGGAAGAGCTGCTGCCGAGAACGCTGCGCCTGCTCGAGAGCGTCGTGGAGGGCGAGTTCTTCTTGGGCGACGGCCGCCCGAGCTACGCCGATCTGCAGCTCTTCGACATGGTGTCCAACGCGCTGGAGCCCAACCTACCGGGCTTCTCGCTCAGCGCGTACCCTAAGCTCTCGGAGGTGGTCACGAACGTCGCGGCTATTCCAAGGATCGCCTCGTACCTTGCGCAACAAAGCAAGTAAAGGGTTTGGCAGTCGGACACTGACGGAGAGGAGGCCGTGGCTCACACCGCTGAAGCAGACTGTCTTGTGAGAGGTGGTGGATGGTTCTTCAGCCGGGCTCCGTGTGCTAGCGAAGAGGAATCTGCGATCGTCTGCAAAGGGTTATCACTGAGTGGAGCAGTTAGTCTGTGAGTTTGAGGTGGCAGCTCACTCGAGTGTGAACGTCAGGATGGCCATGGTCGCCTTGACGGGAGCCAAACGCGAATTGGTTGGAAGAGGGACCATTGCTTCACTTCCATTGCCTCGCTCGCATTACCTCTTCACGAATTACGCAGCCATGCCATCACCTATCCAAGGTTCATCCAACACGGATCATACCATCGAGTCAGCTCTACTATTTCTGTTCATGCCGCTTTGACAGTGACGGCGATGGTGAATACTCAAGCAGGTCTTGGCATTTGAGGTGTTATTTCTCAGTATCTTGCTCCATTTAACGTGGCGCTCGAACGATCGAAGTGTCTGTGTGTCTTGTCCTAAAGCTAGCACAGTATTCCGACGGAGCAACATTGACCCAATGACACTACTTGGCAATGTACGCGGCGATGTTCGGGATCGCCTTGACGTTAGCAAGCACTGCCGTCAGCTTGGGGTACGCATCGAGGCTGAAACCCGCGAACGACGAGAGCTTGTAGGCCACGATGTCGAGCAGCTGGAGGTCCGCGAGCGTTACTTCATCTCCCAGGAAGAACTTTCCCTGCACCATCTTCTCCAACGCGGCGAGAGTCTTGGGGGCCGTCTCCTCCACGAACTTCTTGGTCTTCTCCGCCTTGGCAGCCTCGTCCTTCTCGCGGAAGAGAATGTCCGTCAAGGCCGGACCCAGCTCCTGGACCGAATCGATGATCATGTCGACGCGCATCGCATCCGCGGGCGCCGACGGGTACAGACCAGCCAACTTGGCCGCGTAGCGCGCGATCGCGATGCTCTGCGAGTAGACGACGCCGTCGACCTCAAGCACAGGCACCTGGCCCAGCGGCAGCGTTGGCTTGAGCTCCGCGAACTTGGCGTGGTCGATGCGCTCGTCGGTGAACGAGACGCCACCGCAGTGGAACGCGAGGCGCGCGAGCTCGGCGCGGCCGGGACCGTTGAAGTAGGTGAGCTTGATCTGTGGCTGGGCCATTGTCGGTTGGGGACAGGAGGGAGGCTTGGGTCCTTGGAGGCGAGTCGAAGAATGACACTAATGCGGTGCTCGCGAACAAAATGATCATGCGATCAAGGCTGCGCGCCAAGATCGGCTTGATTACGAAATCAAAGATCCGGTTTATTGATACATTCTGGAAGTGACTTACTGACTGACTGACTGAAACTGCAGCTCAGTATCGGATACATTCTAGAAGTGAGGCAGAGGAGTGTAGGTTGCTGCCACTTGGGGCAAACGCTGCAAGCAAGACAAGCGTGTTCCACAGAGCTCATGACGGCGGCATCCATCCTTCGCGCGGCTTTCCGCCGGCCGTCGTGTCCTGTCGGGACCCGCCAATGCACACGGCGACCGCAAAGATGAAGGATAGTGAATCGAACGATCGAGATCAATCGTTGTTGCAGTTATTGCTGCTGCTGCTGCTATAACTCCTGGCGTAAAGCGCTGATGATGGTGCACCCGTCAGTTCGTGATCCAATCACGAGGTTGGGTGGCAGCAAGTGGTAAGCACTGCGCGCGCGTGGCAGTCTGCCTCGCCGACTGCTTTACTTCCCGAGATATGAGGCGAGAGCGGGGAGAGACTGTACGTTGACAACCACCTTCGCTAGCTTCGGGTACGCCTCGAGGTGGAAGGCTGCGAACCCCGGCGCGATGCCGTTCGTCATGATGTCGAAGAGCGCCAAATCCGCCAACGACTCCTTCTCACCCATGAAGAACTCACCCTGGACCATCTTTTCCAAAGTCTTGCAGATCCTTGGCACCGTCTCCTCCAGGAACTTCTCGGTCTTCTCCGCCTTGATCGTCTCGTTCTTTTCGCGGATGCGAATATCCGCGACCGGTTCGAAGAGCTCGCCGATAGACGCAACAATCGCGTCGACACGCAGTGCATCCACAAACTCCGACGGGTACAAACCCGACAACTTGCCTGCATAGCGGGAGATCGCGGTGCTTTGAAAGAAGATCGCGCCGTCGATCTCCAGCACGGGTACTTGACCCAGCGGCAGTGTCGGCTTGCGCTCCACGAACTTGACCAAGTCGAGTCGCTCGTCCGTGAATGGGATGCCTCCATAGTGGAGCGCGAGGCGTGCGAGCTCGGCGCGGCCAGTAACGCCAAAGTACGTGAGCTTGAGTAGCGGGCGGGTCATCGTTCGTCGAACGGGGTGGTCTTCAGCTCTCAGTCGCAAGTGGCAAAGTGGCAAACTGCTCGGCGTGCCGGGGTCGGGCTGGCCGCGGTCGAATCGTACGCTTCGAGCCCACCACGTGCAAGCATAGGCAATATGAGCGAGGCGTGCGCCGTCGCCACGCTCCAGCCACAAAGGCACCACCACCCACTGCGCGCGACCATCACTGACGGTGCGGCGCCAGCTTACGATTTCAACAGAACGAAGAGTTTGGATTTGCATCAGCTTGACCCAGTTGCAGTTGACCATACTACAATCCCGATCTCGCGAACACACTCGCACTTTGCAGGAGAGGTAATTGGTGGATGTGCGCTGTCTCTTCCTAGACGTGGTTGAAGTGACTGCCGGCGACAGTGCTGTCTTCAGCGGCGACGCAAGGACAGGCGATTCGCTAGAACCCTTCAAACCACTGCCGCTTCGTGACTGCTTGATCAGGACATGACGACGGGCTGCGGAATGCCAGCAGACATTCGATTTACTCGACCGCAACTGATACCAATCGCACGTAGTCCTCAGCGACCAGAGGACCAGCGACGTCGGGTTGATGCTGCCCTTCGTGCGCGCCTCCACTTCAGCGATAGGGTTCAGGTGAACAGATGCTCGGTGCAGCGCGAGCAGTGCGGTCGGATATCGCGCGACGCGCCGTTGGGCTTTAGAATGAAGAGTATTCAATGCAGCAGCAGCAGCAGCAGCATCGCCATAGATCCCAAGACCACGTGCTCTTTAACGCTGAGCGATCGACATCACCAAGCTATCCTTGCGTTGTCGCGTCTCGATCGCACCCATTCCCATGCGCTTGTCCTACAGATCGACACAGCATCGAGCGCCTCGCCAAGGAGTCCAACGATACCAGCATCAGGTCAGCAGCAGCGCTCTACGGCTAGAACGTGCCACTCGCTCAGAACAAGCCGTGCTTCTTGAGGTAGGCGGCCACGCTCGGCTCCTCCTTGACGCGCGCGACGATAGCCTCGAGCTTGGGGAAGTCCGCGGCGGAGAAATCCGGGATCTTCCTGTAGAGAGCGTTGTGCACCGTGTCGAAGAGCTGGATGTCCACGAATGATGGCTCGTCGCCTAGGAAGAACTTACCCTGCACGAGGCCCTCGAGCATGCCGAGCTTGAGCGGCGCGGCCTCTTGCGTGAAGGCGGCGCTCTTCTCGGCCTTAGCCGCGGGGTCCTTGGTGTGGAAGTTGATGTTCACGAACACTTCGAACAGCTCGCACAACGTCTCCGAGATCATCTCGGCACGGAACGCCTCCAGCGAGTCGGCCGGGTACAACCCCGCGAGCTTGGCGGCGAAGCGCGCCATCGCCATGCTCTGAACGAATGTCTCGCCGCCGACCTGCATGATCGGCAGCTTGCGCAGTGGTGCCGTGAGCTTCATCTCGGCCCACTGCGCCGACGTCAGGCGGTTGTCCTCGAACGGAACGTTGCCGAACGTGAGGATAAGGCGCGTCAAGTCGGCGCGGCCGTGCATGTCGAAGTACGTGAGCTTGATCTGCGGGCCGCTCATGGTGCTGCTGTCTTGGGTCGCGTCTGAAGTGCGGTGAATTGGGGAATGAGCACGAGCTGCCGCAAACACCGGCACCACGTACCAGAACCGACTGGCAGTCAATCGTTTGCGTAAACATTGTTTCGACTGGTGAGCTGATAGGTTTTATCTGTACTTTAGTTTAGCGATTATCAGTCGAAAGTCTTCGGATTTCTAAGTCCGTCATTCTTCAGCTGCAATGAAGATCGATTGTGGTATTCTGAAGACATACATTTCTATCATTTGCAGTCATTCAGCCACCTATATTGAGCCCCCGTGAGTGTTCTGGACGTTGAAGGCTTTGGGCAAGCAGCAAGGAGGCGAAGAAACGCCAGCACGGCGGCCAAGGGGCCGGCACGAGTAGAGGGGCGTCGCGGCAGTCGACGGCCTCCCTCGATTAGAGATATGGCGGACGCGCCGGGGTCCCTGGACGCGCTGCTCGCAGACGCAGAGCGCGCGCAGCTGCAGCTTCTTGGCGCGATCCCTGACCGGCCGGAACGCGTCTCCGAGCTCAAGGACACGGTCCTCTTCCTCCTGGATGTGCTGACGCAGGTGAAGGATCCTGGCGAGCAGCTGGAGGCGCTTGCGGCATTGCGGCGCGTGTTCTCGCCTTGCTCCGCGTACTTGTACGACGTGCGGGCCTTTCTGGATGACTCGGTCGGATCCTCGGCCAGCGGAATGCTCATGTCTCCCCGCCAAGGCGCCAAGCGAGGAAACGTGGTACTCAAGGCGCTTTTGGGAACCATCACGACTTTCTCCAGCCGCTCGACATTCTATACGGTCATTGTACGAGCCCTCGTCGACATGGTGCGCGAGTTGTGCGCACAGTCGATCAATTCAGCAGATGTCGTCATGCTGTTTGACTTTCTGCGGCTTGGACAACCACCAGCGAGGGGCTGGCTGCTGCAGGCGCAGCGCTCGCTCGTGGAGATGCAGCCCATGCCGCGCGCTATCTTCGCCATGCAGGGAAGCCACGCGGGGATCATCGCACCGTCCCACGAGTCGCTGCTGACGAAGAAGGGGTATACTTGCAGCTTTGGCATTCGCCTGGACCCAGGGTCGCCTCCAAGTATGTCGTTGTATAGCTTCCGTGGTCAGAATGGCCACGGAGTGTCGGCGCTCCTGGACGGCAACTCTCTGGTGATAAGGACCCATTCGGGGCAAGCAGCCTGCCAACAAATCGACGTGCCGTTCGCGGAATGGCGGGAGCGGATGGAGAACACATGGATCCACCTGTGCGTGGTGCACGCCAAGAAGATGGTTTTCAAAGACAAGGTGACTGTATTCGTCGATGGGAAGCCAGTGTTCAACGGGAGTCTGGCCTATCCCGATCCATCTAATCTGTCTGGTGGACAGAACAGCGTCGGCGTCATGCCGTCGACGCCCGGTATCCAGGGAAAACTCTGGAGCCCAACGTTGTTTGGACTCCCACTTAGCGAGGCGGAAGTGCAAAGGCTTCACTGGCTGACGCACTGGAAAAGCGACCTGAGCTCATTCGCGGCTGAAAACGCCGGGCAAACGGACAAATCCAGATTTGCCTTCTCCTACGATGCCAGGAACTGCGACCTCGACCGGAGAATTTGTCACGACATCAGCGGCAACGAGTGTCATGGCTGGCTGGAGCCAGGAACGCGTACCTACGTCACACAGAACTTTGTGCAGGCGCTCGACTCGATCGGAGGCTGCGCTTGCTTCTTGCTGCTGCTGCTGGATCAGATCCCGGAGATGGCCGAGTTTCACCCGAAGACGGAGTTCTGTATGGAGGAGGTGTCCGATCTGCTGGCGTTCGTTGGTACTGCACTGCACTGCAGCATCGAGTGCCGCGCGCACTTTGTTCGCCTCCAAGGTATCAAGGTTGTCGAATTTGTGCTGCAGTCCATCTCTCCAAGTTACCTGTCGATCGAGCTGCTCGAGAGCATTGTGCGCATCATTGAGGCGCTCATTGAATCATTTGATGACGCTCTGATGAGCGACCACATCCATCGACTGCTGTTTTTGAACCCCAATTGGTTCTTGTCTCCGTTCGAGACGCAAGTCAAGCTGCTGGACGAGGTGCTTCCTAAATACCTACTGCTCATCCAAGACACAACATCTCGCCAGAGAGTCACTGCTGCAGACATCGCGAATGCAGGTTCCACAGCACAAAGTGCGGCATGGTTGAACGGCTTCGAGCGCGCATCGGAGATCGATGTCGACTTTTTCTGCAACCTGATCGTCCAGGTGTACCTCGTTCGGGAATCCGCGGATGGCGAGCATGTCACGACTGCGCAGATGGACGTGTACCAACTCCGACATCTGCGAGTTCTCATCTTACACAACCTGATTGGACGTCTGCTGGCATCTCAAAATACAGCGACAACATCAAGTCAGGTGGATCATTGGGAGCAACTGTTTGCGCATATTTGCCGACGCAGCGAAAACGGGGGAAGCTCAACGAATGACAGTGCCGACGTCGAAGAGATCCTAAACTACTTGACTGGTATCTTGAACTCGGAACCTCCGAGAGGCGGCGCACAATCTCCAGCTACATTGACACGGCAACAGTTGACCAATGCAGTTTGGAAGGTGTCAAAAGGATCTCTGCGCGTGATTTGGAGACCCATGCTGTCAGCAGTTGAATCGGTCCGGTTGGCGGCGTTGAGGTTCTTCGAGGCGTATACATCGGACAAGGTGCAACTTCGACGAAGTGATGTGCTCATGCTTCACTCTGCGTTGCAAGCGCATGCATTGACATTCCAGACTACCGAACTGCTGTTCAGCATCCTCATTGGACGAAGAGTGAGCGATCGAGATTTCAGTGCCGTGAGTTGGGGTGGAGAAACGCTATTGTCCAGAGCAGTTGGAATGGCTCGACTGGAGTATGTCCCCCTGCTCCTACTGGGCTTGGTCCACAATGCTGAACCACTGACGCAGATGCAGATTCTATCGGAGATCGAACTGCTTGTGCTCGCTCCAGCTACAAGTGACACTCTGATGGAGGCGATTCGGTCGTGGCCGCCTTGGATGAGCCGCCTTCGGGCAATTTCTTTACGAGCAATTGAGCAGAGCCACGAGCGCCAGGTCGCGGCCAAGTCTGACGATGCACTAGCGTCGCTTGTGACTGAAGATGCTGAAGACGAAGCTCGAAGACTGAATGAGGCGTGCGCCACTCTGAGCGATGAAAACGCTTCCGTATCCTCCAAACTCGACGCTCTTCAGGGGATTGCCACAAGTCAAGATCTCCGAGGGTGCGATTTTGCTTTGAGCATACTTCAGAATCACATGCAGCAGCCAAAACACCCCGTGATCATTCGAGCGATCCTGGGTATGGTGATGGACCTTTTTCCACAGCGTGCACCGGTCGCGGTTGCTAAACTGTCGAATCAGCTCATTGCTGACGTGGTCGTCTACAGTATCCTCAACGTGCGAAACGGGTGGCTGAACATGCTGGAGGTGTACTACTACCACTGGAAGCGTCCGTCGGAGTTGTGCAGGATGGTTGCGTCAATCTGTGAGCTGGCGTTGCAGCGCCTAGTCCCCCGAGTTACTCCGATCGGCAACTTGGAAAGTATCCCGTGGGAAAATCTGATTCAAGTCGCTGGTATCGTTTCCCAAAGCGATGCGATAGTGAGGACCGCCGCGAGCAGGACTGGAGGTCACGAACTGGCGCTGTCGAGAGCGCAACACCACATCTTTATGCGTCAAGCCTTTGATATTTGGGTGGTGGCAATCCCCCATCTGGAGGAGATCAAGTGGGACGACATGGTGGCACAGTTGAAGGCAAACCCAGACAACGGGGCCGATGCGTCTGTGGAAGAGAAGCAGCTATTTTGCAGCTTAGTTGTGACGTCCTCCCAAGCCCGTGAATTAGCTCTGCAGTGCGCTGTGCATCATCTCAGAGCTGCAGACTTGTCGTCCCAGGACAGTGCACTGGGATTGGTTCACCGCTTCACCGTGTTGTTGACACATTTGGGACTATTGCCAGTGTCGCTGCTTCAAAAGATAACGGCGACCGGGTCATATCCAGGTTTCTTCTCGTCTAGCTTGCGGTCAGCACTGGTATCAAGATCGAGTATTCATACCTTGAGTTTCTCAGGCAGTGCGGCAGACATCACTGGCAGCAGCTGGGCCGGTTCAATCGTGCCGAGGGGGGCGTCCACGTTGTCTGGATCTGCGGCGAGCGAGAGATTTTGTGCCCATTTGTCAGCGCTCGATGTGAGTTTTGCTGTTTTGTCCAAGCAGCTCGAGGTCGAATTTGCCAGCACCGAGACTTTGCGTTTACTGATCCGAGTCATGGCTGCACTGGCCGTAAGCGCGATTCAGACACATCACAGCGAGAGTGTAGATGAGATGATCAAGGTGCTGCAGATCATGGCATCTACCGATGTCGACTTCTTTTGCGAGATACCGCAGATCCAAGAACTAGCAGCACTTTGGCGCATGCACTGGAACTCCCAATGTGCAAGCAGCGTGAACGGGAGTGAACGAGCTGCTGAATCGCTCAGCTTGGGGTTCGTGGATCAGGGGTTCTCAGATCGGTGGTCCTATCTCGTGGAGCACCACAGCCTCGAATTCAACCCGTTCCGGATCCAAAAGCACGCAACTTCACAAGCCGATATGCTTGGCGACGAGCTATGCGCGTGCGAACAGCTTTGGAAGGAAGTTCTCGAACGGTCTGAGGCAGCAGCAGCTGCGAAGCAGTCCCGCGGTGAGACAGACGAAGAGCCACGCCTTGTGCAGTTGAAGCTGGACGTCGACAAGTTTGCGAGCAGCATTCACAAGTTGATCACTCGTTCGAGTATGGAGAATGCGTCAATCGTAAGCGAGGAGAGCTTTGCGTCCTTTGATCGAACGGATCCTAGTGACGATGCCGTTTCAGCTAGTGAAGCACAGGCGTGTGAAGACAAAGCCAAAGGATTCGACGACAGCAGCGCAGACATGGGGAGTCTGTTGAAGGTCAGCTCCCGGGAAAATGGTTCCCGCATGCGCTTACGGTTGAAGGAGGTGCCGCAGAACTACCGGATCAGAAATCTCAGCTGCGAATGCGCTGGATCGGGGTTTCTCGACACGGAGAGTCGAGGAAGTGGCAAGCTGCTCGGCCGGCGTTTCCGTGGCTCTCTCGACCGAAACGCTGGAGATCTCGACAAGAGCTGGCGTAGTGACGCAGACTCCGATTATAGCGACTTCCTGGCGGATGCTCAGATGCGAGCGGCCATCGTCCGATCTTCCTCCAACGTCGACGCGCAAGGGTCGCCGATGAGCGATGGGTTTTCAGACGACGAGCTGGATGGAGTCGATGAAGACGAGCGAGATGAGCTGGAGCGCGAGCTGCGAGACTATGACTTTGCTATGAACGGTGATGCTGCTGAAGAAGAAGCGATATTCGAAGAAGCAACACGGGCAGAAATAACCGAAGCACCACCGAGAACTGTTGAAGACTTTATTGCCTACTCTGTGGAGCCAATCGGTGCTGCAGTTGGTGAAAACTCAGAGACTTTGCACGATGATGTCCCTTCTGGAATCCCTCAGACGTCTCCAATCCCAATTGGGAACGAGCCTTCGCCACCTCCATCGACACCAGCCTCGACTGCATCATCACTCAAGTCGATTACATCGTCGCCCTATTCGTTTGGTGCCAGCGTGCTCAGTGCAGTCGGGGGAATGGCTGGCTTCGTCCACAAAGCTGCGAAAGATGCGAAAGAAGCCGTTGAGTTCGGCGTCGATTCGCTCTATACGGCGAAAGATGCGTTGACGGAGGAAGCTCAGACGCTCATGCAAGAGGTGTCCACCATAATGGACAATAACGCCGCACCGACGCCTCAAGGATCTTCAAGCACAGCATCCGTCAGCGTGGAAGCCTTCACGGATTCATTGAATGACAACGCCAGGAGTGTAGATGTTGGATCAACGTCGGACAAGCTATTGACAACTTCAAAGAAGGAGAAGGAGAAGCTGCCAGGTTTGAAGACGAGCAAATTTGAGAAGCTGGTGATAACCTCTCGCCCTCCCCTCACCCCGACAAGCACTGCAGCCTCGGTTCCAAGATCCAAGCGCGAGATGCAGTTCCGAGCCAAGCTTGTTCGCCACCTCTACGTCGTCGAAGGTCGGTTGTTGCTCTCCCACACGCAGTTTGGCTTCATCGCCGACCGCGTCGTCGACGAGCATGACGTCGTCATCGTGGAGCGCAAGGGGTCTGCTCCGATTGACAAGCCGTGGCGATTCCTGTTCAAGAACCGCCGCTGGCGCATCGACGACATCTGTGGGCTGCATCGCCGGCGGTACCTGTTGAAGCCCACAGCGCTCGAGATCTTCATTCAATCGACGCGAAAGAACTACTTTTTCAACTTTCCTGGGGATGACGTGGCTCAGTTCCACGAGGCGTTCATGGCTCGCAGGCCATTGCTCCTTAAGCGCGACCCAACTCTCCGAAGGCTGCGACATCCTAGCAGCATATTCCGCAACTCGAACATGAGCGCGCGCTGGGTCAGCCATGAGATCTCTACGTTCGAGTACCTCATGTGGCTCAACACGATTGCCGGGCGAACGTACAATGACCTGACCCAGTACCCAGTCTTCCCGTGGGTCATCTCGGACTATGAATCGACTACACTGGATCTGTCCCGCCGATCGACGTTCCGCGACCTGTCCAAGCCCATGGGAGCCCTTGAGCCGACGCGTCTCCAGTCCTTCTTGGACCGCTACCATGCGTTCGACGACCCCGATATCCCCAAGTTCATGTAAGTGGCGCATCGCTTCTGTGAACGGTGGTTTAAACCCATGGCTAATGGCCTCGCTCCTCCTTTGGTAGGTACGGCACGCACTACTCCAACATCGGGGCTGTACTGTACTATTTGATCCGTCTCGAGCCTTTCACGTCGTACGCGCTGGCGGTCCAAGGCGGGAAATTCGACCATGCGGATCGGCTATTCCACTGCGTCGCAGAGACGTGGCAGAACTGCCTCGCAGACTTCACGGACCTGAAGGAGCTCACGCCGGAGTGGTTTTATCTGCCTGAGTTTCTTACGAACCGCAACCAGCTGGATCTTGGCGTCAAGCAGAACGGAGTGCCCATTGGTGATGTGGTGCTACCTCCGTGGGCGAGCTCGCCGGAGGACTTCGTGCTCAAGAACCTGCTGGCGCTCGAGAGTGAGTACGTGTCGGCGCACATCCACAACTGGATCGACCTTGTGTTCGGCGCGAAGCAGCGTGGGCCTGCCGCTGTCGCGGCCAACAACGTATTTTTTTATCTCACGTACGAGGGTATGGTGGACATCGACTCGATCGCGGATCCAGTAATCAAGGCGTCGATGCGCGCGCAGATCGCCAACTTTGGGCAGACGCCGTCACAGGTGCTGCGCGACCCACACCCGCTTCGACACTCATCGATCCCGCTGGCCCTTGAGGAGTCCGCGGACAGCTCCAACGCGGCGAAGGATCGCGTGTGGCAATTGGGAATGACCCAGCTGCTGGTTCCACACGATGCTCCAATTGTTCACGTGGCGATGGTTCCAGGCACGTCGACGCTGTTGTGTCTCGACGCCAACGGGATGCTCTCAACGCACCGGTACGGCGCCAAGCCGACCAAAGTGCATCATCACCAGCACCAGCACCATCCTCACCGGGAGTCGCATCAGCCTGTCAGTCACTTCCAGAGCTCTCCATTCTTGAACGAGCTCTCGGCATCGGCGACTCGAGCGACTGCGAGCGTGTTTAAGACGTCGTCGCACAGCAGCAAGACCTCGTCCACTCTGACAAGTTCTCCAACCACCGCTGGAGTCTCCAGGGGCTCGACAAATGAGCCTCTCCCGCCGAGCAGCTTCGTGGAACTGCAGGACCGCAAGAGTCACCGCGCGCTGGGTGGCAAACGACTACTGGACACACGCGCCGACGCGCCGAGTCTCTCTCGCTCCGTGGCCTTCCTGAGTGCGGGAACCGTGCTCTGCTCGGTTGGCCATCACGACTTCTCTGCGCGGTTCCACTCGTCTGCAGACGGTTCGCTGCTCTACCGCTTGCTGCAGCACAGCTCGGTCGTCACGTGTCTCGGCACAAGCCAACAGGGCTCGCTGCTCGCTCTGGGCAGCGCGGACGGCTCGCTGTCAGTCTGGAAGGTCGCGCACGCCAACTCGACACTGCTGGATACGATCAAGCTCTTGAAGCGAAGCGCGATGGGGGCCGTGGCAGCGTCCGGCTCCTCGGCGTCGGTGTCGCTGCCGTCGTCGCCGCTGGCGTCGTCGAGCTCCAAGCCAGTGCTTGCCAACGACTACGCAGCTGACCAGGTGCTGCTGGGCCATCGCGCGCGTGTCAACTGCGTCGCCGTGTCGGAGGATCTCGGCGTGTGCGTGAGTGGCTCGTCAGCGAATGAGTGCCTCGTGCACCGCCTCGACGACGGCGCTATTCTTCGCCAGTTGGCCGTGGGCGGAGCTGGCAGCGCGCCAGGCGTCACGGCGGTCGCGCTCTCGAGCGTCGGGCACGTAGTCGTCCAGTCCGCCAGCTCTGGAGCGCCGGTACTGTACTCGTTCCACGTGAACGGCGCGCTGCTGGCGAGACTTGAGCTGGCAGGGCTGAAGCCCATGACGTCCTTGGACGTGTGTGCGCGGTCGTCGCGCGTCGTGGCGAACAACGGTGAGGTCGCACTCTCTTTGTCGGCGCTTTCGCTGCGGGACCAGCGTATCCTGCTGGACGCGACCACGACGCGGGGCGACGAGCGCGGCGGTGCCATGGAGCGGATCACGAGCCAAGCCATCGCGCCGGACGAGCGACATGTCGTGTTCGCTGTCGGTGTCGGCAAGCTTTTGTGCGTACCGCTGCCGCACACGACGAGATGAGAGAGGGAAGGCGTCAACCATCGCGTGGTCGGGGCGGCGATGATTGACGGCGTGATTAACTGCCGAGGGAACCAACAACCATCTATTTCTCCTTCTCAGTCGTCTCACACGCTCACCACAACGCTGTGTGTGTGCGTGTCTCTCTCTCTCTCTCCATCTCTCTCTCCTTCTCCTTCTCTTTCTCCTTCTCTTTCTCTCTCTTTGTTGGTCTCCTGCATAATTACACGCTGCGTCGCTCGCCCCCTTGCTCGCGTCAGCCCTCCATGTCGACGTCGTCGTCGGTGCCCCGCTGTTCGTCGGTCCCATCGTCTTCGTTCTCTTCGTCGTCCTCGTCCTCGCCCTCATTGGCGGGTCGGCTGGCGATGGTCGCCTTGATCTCGGCGACGGACTGTTCGACGCTCTCGAGCTGCTCGTCCAGGTGGAACTCGTCGCGCAGGTCGCGCTTGAGCTTGGCGAGCATCTCGCGGCATCGGTCGAGGAACTCGAGCGCGCTGGGCAGATCATCCATGGCGCGGTAGCACGTGCCGACAAGGAACCAGAGCTCGGCGTTCTCGTCGTCCTCCTGCATGACGCCCTCGAGCACGTCGCTGGCGGCCTCGTACTGCTCCACCTCAATGAGCAGCTTGCCCGTGAAGATGCGGAACTCGATGGGTGGCAGGTTGTGCTCATCGCAGCGGTCACTTAGCCGCCGGTACGTCTCCTCCAGCAGCGCGAGCGCCTCGTCCTTGCGCTGCTGCGTCAGCCGCAGGTTGGCGAGCGCCTGCGTCGGCTCGGGTAGTCCGACGTCGAACTTCATGGCCTCAGTCAAGTAGCCCTCGCAGCGCGCCTCGGCCTGCTCGTGGTCGCACAGATCCGTCATGTACAGCTCGCCGAGCGCGCAGTAGGCATCGCAGATCTGCTTCTTGAGCGCCAGCGCCTCGTCCGCGGCTGGGTCCGCGGCGCGCGCGAGCTCTTGTTGCAGCAGCTGCACGCCCTGCGTCGCGTACTGCTCGGCTTCCTCGCCCGTGACCAGCTGTGATAGGTAGAACCACTTGCTCGGGTTCTGCGTCGGCGCGACGGCCACGCTCTGCTGGAAGGCCTGCAGTGCGCGCTCGGGGTTGTCCAGCTCGGTCGAGAGCTCGCCGACGGCGTCCAGTAGCGCCGGGTTGCGCGGCTCCTGCTTGAGCGCCTTCTCGTAGAACTGCACGGCCAGCTCCGGCTGGCACTGGTCCACGAACGCCTCCGCCTTGGCTACCAGATCCGCCACCGAGTATCTCGCGCTGCCGCCCGCGCGTCTCGCCATCTTCGCGAGCGTCGCTGGCCCAGCAAGAGCTCGCCAATCAAACTGCTCGCTCGGACGCCGCCAACCAGCAAAAGCTGCCAAGCGGTGCCAGCAGCTCAGTGTACCTACAACGAGGTACATGAAGGGTCCTCCACTCCGAGAAGTGGTACACGAAAGGTCCAACACTCTTTTGCGTTAGTGACATCAAGCGCATGCACGCATGCTACGCACAAACATCGAGTCCAGTCGGTCGGTCTAATGGGGCTGCCGAGTCGCGACGACGGCGAGTCGTCACGACTCGTAGAGTATGACGGGCGAGGTGCTGGCGCGCTGGCGGCGGGCGTCCTCCGTGGCACGCGCGAGGCGGTCGGTGCGGCGCAGTGGCGTGAGTGTCAGCGTCGGGCGCCGCTGCGACGCCGTCTCCGTATCGGCCAGGATCGTCGTTGGCCGCATCGGGCTGCTCTCGTTGTCGCTCGAGAGCTGGTGCCGATAGTTCGTCGCTGTGTCGCCCAGGATGCTCGGTGACGATGTGCGCCGGCGGGAGCGCACGACCTGGAACATGGTGGACAGGTCGTAAGTGCGCGCGCGGCCGGTCTGGTTGCTTCTCGTTCGCTTGGCCGAGAACCGGCGCGCGAGGACGACGCCGATGATGACCACGGCCACCGCGACCACAGCAAAGATGATCGAGTACGTCACCGCCGTCGACATCGTGCCAGACGCGGACTCCACGGACGCAGAGCCGGAGGAGGAGGAACTGCCGCTTGATCCCTCGGTCGGCAGCGCGTACACTGGGCTCTCGGTGGAGCTCTCCGCCGCGGACGCACTGTCGGATTGCGACGCCGACGCCGACGCCGACGCCGAGTCGCTCTCGGAATCGTCGTCGTCTGGGACAATCACGATCGTGTCGGTCGAGCCGGAGCCGCTCACGTAGATGATCTTGACCGTCGAGCCGTTGGGGAAGACGCTCTCCCACGCGTCCGTGTCATTCGCGTTGACGTGCACGACCCCGAAGCCTTCGGACTCGGTCTCGTTCGAGCCCGAGAGATACGTCCAGTCGATGGCGGTCCCAGCCCCGCCTTCTACCGTCTCGCTGGCGGCGTCCGCGTCGTCCTCCTGCGCGCGGCGCTGCCTCTTGAGCGTCCGTGTGTCCGGTGGCGGCGCTGTGTCCGGACTCGCGCCTCGAAACGCCGCCGGTCTCCGCTCTGTCACCGTCATCTCCGCCGCGCCAAGCCTGCCGGGACCTTCTGCGAGCGTTTCCGACTGCCGTGCGGCGCGCACCGGACCAGTAGGCGAGCGGATCCCTTTGCTCGCTCGCTCGCTCGCTCGAGTGGCACGGCGCGGCGCTCACGCAGCACGCGGGCTCTCGTCCGGCCGGTCGTTGAGCTAGCCGGCGGGCGAGCGGCAAATGCGGCGGCGTCCGTAAGTCGGCCGCCCGCGGTGCGCGTCAGGTGATCAGTCCAGTCCGCGAACCGCATGCATAGCGCTGCCACCGTGGTACATTCGCGTCAATCGGCGAATACTGCAGTTTAGTATCAGGGCCGGAAGCGACGGCGCGAGCGGCGACTATAGTAACGAGCGCTGCGGGCGAGCGGCGTAAAGGCGATCGGACCGCAGTAACGCATCGCCCGCGCAGTCGGAAAGGATCGACGGCCGAGCCCTCGCTCGCCTCGCTCCGCGCGGATCGAGTCGCTGGCGCGTGGGCCGCCCGCAGCGCCTTCAGGACGTGCTCGAGAGCTCTCTCGCGGCGGCGGGCATGCCGGTCGAGGGCACTGCCGCATGTCCCCAGATTTGCACCAGTGCGTGGACTCATCGGGGAGAAACAGCTGTGGGGACATCTTGTTCTTCATGCACTGGAACGTGGAACAGTCGCCGCGCCAGCGCTTCGCCGCTCCACACAAAGTTGTCCGGCGGACGCGGTGTGTGGGCATGCATCGACATGCGCGGCCAGACCGGTTTGCGCCGAGGTCTCTGCGTCCAGAAGACGGCGAAGCGCCATGGCGGGCGTCGCTCTCGTCTGTGCGCGCATCCACGCGCGCGAAGTCGTGCCGCCACCATCGACTGACTCGGAATTTGTATCGACAGCTTTCCAGCCAAAACAACTCGCAGTATCTAGTGACAAGTCGTGCGCAGTGCTTGTCGCCTCCCCCAATGCTCTGGTGTGGCCCACACGACATAATTTTCAAACGAGTTCATGCCTGCTTTCAATTTTCAAATCGAGAAGACCGCCGCCAAGGGAGGCAGCGACGACGCAAAGGCGCTCGCTCGGATCGCCGCTCGGATCGCCGCCGCCGCTTCCTGCCACCACCCGCGCTACGATGCGGCGCACGACGCTTGGTCCCGTCTCCTCCTCGCAGCTGAACGCTCGGCAACCCCCGATGGGCTCCGCGAGCGCGCGCATGTCGCTCCAGGCGAAACCAGTGAGCCGCCGGTCCATCGGCCCGCTGGGAGGCGCGACGTCGCGCCGCGTGTCGACGGCCACCCGCGCGCCGCCGCCGCCGCCGCGCAACTCCATGTCTCGACAGTCGGTGGGCAGTGCCGGCCGGCGCAGCAGCGCGTACGGCGCGCGGTCGTCCATGTCGTCGCGCGGAGGGCCGCGCGCGCAGCTGAAGGACCCGCGGCAGCTGTCGGACAAAGCGTCAATGCACGAGGCTGTCAAGGGCCTGCTCGAGTTCCTTCTCGAGCGCGGGTTCGACCAGCCCGTGTCACTCAAGATTCTGCGTGCGCCGTCGCGGAAGGACGTGTACAACATTTACCTGTTCCTCTTCCGGATGATCGACCCGAGCTTCGAGTTCGGGCCCAAGTTCGAGGCTGAGGTCGGCGACCAGCTGCGCAGCCTGCGCTACCCGTTTCCGCTCTCCAAGTCGGCGCTCAGTGCGGTCGGCACGCCGCACACGTGGCCGCACTTGCTCGGATCCATTTCCTGGCTCGTCGAGCTCCTCAGCGTACGTTCGCGCGTTGCTTTGCCTATACGATTGGCGAGTGCCTTTCCTGCGAGAGCTGACTCGTAACGGACCCGCGGCGCGTTAGTACGACGAGCTGGTCAGGCAGCCGGCGTTTTCAGCCGAGGAGGAAGAGGAGGAGAACGCCGACAAGGCCTTCTTTGACTACCTCGGTACGGCGTACCAGGTCTTCCTCGCTGGTGACGACGACCAATACAGCTTGCTCGAGAAGGAGGAGGCGGCCAAGCTCGGTAAGTTGTTACAAGCTTCCCTGCTGAGAGAGGAGTAGGAGCAGCGCTGACGAGCTAGCTGGTGCGTCGTCAATCGCAGAGGAGCACAACCGATTGATCGCCGAGAAGACGATGGAGATGGAGCGGCAGCAGCAGGAGCTCAAGCAGCGGATTGAGAAGGCCAAAGAGACCAAGGTTGTGATGCGCACGCTCTTGACTGGTTCTTCCTGTCGCGCGCAAGGATCTTTGTCTCACCTGGCTGATCGTGTACTTGGGTATGTAGGCATTGGTGCCGTTTCTTCAGCAGAGGAAGAAGGACTGCCACGACGATATCGAGAAGTTCGATGAATATATCATGAACATTACCATCTACAACTCGACGATGGAATCGAAGATCGGCAAGCGCGAGGCAGAACTCGTCGAGCTTCGTACGTAGCGACCCGTCGTTTGTCTGCGAACGGTTAATTGGTCGCCGTAAAGTGCACTAACCCTTCTTGTCGCCCGCCGCGCAGAGAGCAAGCTTGACGACCGGGAGGCGCAAATGGCGGTGCTGAAGAAGCGCATCGACGAGCAGGAGATCAAGGCGGAGGACATTCAGCAGATGGCCAAGGAGCGCGCACGGCTGAACGAGCAGAACGCGCTGATTTTGCGTCGGCAGAAGGAGACGATGGAGAGCATTTGGGAGGAGGAGAGACGAATCGCCAAGAAGATGGACAACGTACGTTGCTCGGCATCTCTCCCTTACGGATCCCTTGCTGTTGTTGCTGCCGAGTGGACTCACAGAGCTGTATGTGCAGGTGGAGAACCTCGTGCAGGAGTACACGAAGACGGCGACCCGGATGCGCTTGCTGCCCTTGTCGGCGAAGCACGCGTTCGGGTTCGACTACGAGGTCGAGATCGATGCGCACTCGGGCGGTGTGGAATCCGCGGCCCAGGTGACTGCGCGTCTCAAGAGCAACATCCGGCCGGCTTTGGTCCACTTTCGGAAGAATCGTGGGGATCGCAAGGCGAAAGCGCTGGACGACGCGCTGGAGCTGAACGATCAGGTGCAGCGCTGCCGTGAGAAGCTCAGCGCGGAGGAGCAGCGAGAGAAGCAGGCGCTGGACAAGGCGCGGAAGATCGACGAGAATATGCAGCGGAATCGCGTCGCTGTCGACGCTGCGATCCAGAAGAAAGCAATGGAGACGGAGGAGGTGGAGGTGCAGATCCAGGCAATCCGTGACGACAAGGACACGGCGGCGCAGCAGGTCAAGGCACAGCAGCAGCTGGAGGCCGCCGAGAAGGCGTACGTGGCGTGGCGGCGCCTTGGCGTCGTGGTGCTAGTGGTGGCGTTGTTGTTGACGTCAATGTGCGCTCGTGTGCTGGTCCAGGTACGCGGCAATGTCGAGCTCGTACACAGAGCTGATTGGGAAGAACCGGCATCTGGTGGCGAACGCGCTGATGGCGTGCACGATCCACAAGGAGGCGGTCGACAACGCCATCACATCCTTGGAGGAGGAGCTCGTGCGGGTCTGGCCGTGACCGCAGGCCAGCGAGATCCGTTAGGTATTGTGTGGCGCCTGCATCTAGAGCGCGCGTGCTCCTATCTACTCGGCGCTGCATGTAAATATGACGTGTGTATGAAGACGACGGCTGCGGCCAAGCGAGTGTCCAGCAGGCTCAACCACGTGGTATTGGATCCAAAGCGCCTGCGACGCGCAAAACCTGGCACTTGGTGCCGTCGCTGCCAGCCCCTCCCGGCCGCCTCGCAAGGCTGCGACCCGCTTAGGACGTGTTGGTCCGCAGCACGAACTCGTCGAAGCGCTGCTGGAGCTTCTGACGCTGCGCCAACCGCCGCCGCACCATTGTCGAGTGGTTCTGCTTCCAGAAGCGGATCTCGTCCTCCGGGATGCCGTGGTGCTCGTCGTCCGTGTCCACGTCCAGCTCCGGATTCGACGAGTTGTATTGGCTCGACGGGTCCCAGCCCATAGACGACAGCAGGCGCCACTCCATGTGCTCGTCGAACGACAGCGAGCTCAACAAGCACGGTTCGTCGCAGTTTGAAGTGCACTGGTGCTTGGTGAAGCCGCTCCGATTGCACCGACGAGCTCCCGACGACTCGCGCTGGTTGTCCATGTCCTGGTCGTTCTCCACGTCAACATCCTCCTCCTCCTCCTCGTCGTTCTGGCTGCTGATCGAGTTCGTGGGCGATGGCGACGTTACGGACGGCTCTTGAGACGGCGTGCGCGACTTGATCGGCGTCACTGCGCCACCGATTGCCAGCTTCCCATTCGACCCTGGACGTGCCTTGGCATTCTTCTTCGCGTCCTTCTTACTGGACGACGACGTGTCGAAGCTCTTCTCCGACTCGGATCGCTCATTCTGCTGCTTGAGTTTCGTTGCCGTCTTGCGCTTCTTCTTCTTCTCCTTGCGCTTCTCTTTCTTCTTTGCCAACCGCCGCGACTCGTCATCCTCCTCGGCCAGCAACTGCTCCATCATCTCCTTGCCGTGTAGGGCCTCGACGGCCACGTCGAAGTTCCGGCGCAGGGTCGAGACTGCGCAGTGCACCAGCAGCTCCTCCGCGCGCTGCTCAGCTCGCGACTTGGTCCACAGCGCCTGCAGCTTGTCCCAGATGACCATACCCAGGCAGATGAGCACTTCGTCCTGCGCCTCCGAGATCGTCCGCGCGTGCCGATCGCCCCAGTCACCGACGACTTCCTGGTCTGCTCGCGTCATCAGCTGCGACAAAAACTCGAGATTGCACGGCACAATAATCTGGTTCGTGGTCCGCGAGTACGCGAGTTCATCGAACAGGTATGACGTGAAGTGTAGGTCGTCGCCGTAGTCCCCTGTGTGGAGCGGCGAGTCGTGATGCTTGTCCAGGCAGTCGAAGCCGCAGTCCTCGCAGTCGTCTTCACTGCAGCTCGAGCCGAGCAGCAGGTCGTACGCCTCGAGCACCTTCTCCTTGCATCGGCAGCAAAACCGGTGCCGGCGCAGATACGCCTCGAGGTCTGTCAGAAACTGGTCCGAATCGACGTGCGCGAGGTGTCTCTGGTGCTCCTCAGGGAGTTTCCGCCACAGCGCCTCGAACGCGGCGGGTCGCGGGCGGCCGCGTGCGCGCTGCGAGTGCAATAGGCAACGCGCGCGCGTGCTACTAACCGTACCCTTGCCGCTCGACTTGACTGCCGTCGCCAGTGACTTGGCGAGCGACGTGTTCGCCCACCGTTCCTGGTGTAGAAACAGCGAGAGGCACGCGTCCGAGTTGCCCAGGTACGCGTCGTTGAGGCAGAAGTGGCGGTCGTGTGCGTCGAAGACAATACCCGAGCAGCTCACGACGGGTGGCACAGCCAGCAGCGCGCTTGATATGCGGTGGCGCGGGCTGTGGTGGCCAGGAGGCACCGCCAGCGCGCCGTCCGAGAGCTTGTAGAAGAGCGCCTCCGTGCTGTTGCGGCAGCCAAGGCATGGCAGCAGCTCGTTCACCGTCTGCAGGAACTGCGGCGTGTCTCCGCGCAGAGAGGCCGTGCGCTCATGCTCCGTCAGCAGCAGCCAGCGCTGTAGGTACGACACCGGCGCGCTCGTTAATGGCCTGTCGGGTTATCCGCGACGACAACGACGGCGACACAGCGCGCGGCGCACCTTGCGGAACTCGCGCGCCTCGGCCGCGGACGGCTGGCATTGACAGGAGCCGCTGTCGCCACACTTGATGCCGCTCCGAACGTGCTGGAACGCGCTGCCGCTCTTCTTGACGAGCGCCGCATCGTCCGCCATGCTGGTCGCGTGTCAAGCGGCTTCCTGGGGCCGGACAGAGAGGACGAGAGGCAAGAAGACGCCGGCGTGTAGAGAGGGCGTAGGCGCGCCGCGTCGACTCTTCCCGCTCGCGTGATGCCGCGCCACTCGTCGCGCGGCGGAGGCGGAGGCGGAGGCGGACAGCCCGAGCTCGACTTGCCCTTCCGACGGCGACCGCAGTGATGAACTGGGGAAAGCGGCTGACCGGCTGCCGCCTCCCCCCGCGTCCAGAAGTTCCTTT
Source organism: Phytopythium kandeliae (assembly GCA_023338135.1). Classification (NCBI taxonomy): domain Eukaryota; phylum Oomycota; class Peronosporomycetes; order Pythiales; family Pythiaceae; genus Phytopythium; species Phytopythium kandeliae. The sequence goes on along the minus strand of JAADYC010000037.1, from coordinate 16,935 downwards.
CCTTGCGGCCCTATCCCTTCTTGCTCTCTCAAATTACTCGCTTCGATTCGCTGAAATGCAGCTGGTATCGACGATTTTGGCCAGTAGTGATTGATCAATATGCAATCATAGCGCTGATTGGATACAAACCTGATTTGCGCGGCCCTCTCCCTCCACCGTTTCTTCATTCCTCGAATGGTGCCAGAGCCACCACGACGCAGAAATCAGCATTTTGAAAATACTCCGTTCTATCGAAATCCGTTTGCAGCCAGAGTTGGGACTGCTGCTTGCTTTGGTGCAAGCGGGAGCAAGTCCGAGCGCCGGAACGCCACTGCGCGTGCCAATTCCATGGCCAGCAACCTTTAGATACTTGGATTCCGCGGAGCAAGTCTAAGCTGCAAGGAACGGAGCAGATCGTCAAGCCGCTTGCGCCGCGCCTCGACCGGTATGGCGGCGGGCTTGGAGGGGTACCCTGGCAGATCTTGGGGTCGCAGCACCGGCGGCACGGGCGTAAGCTGCCCGTGCGGCTCCTGGAGGAAGTACGGCAGCAGATTCAGGAAAGGGAAGTCCCGCTCCACGTTGCGTTCTAGGTTGCGGCGAAGCAGCACGCGGGACTTGCGTAGGAAGTGGATCTCGTGTCGGCTCAGGAGGCGCTGCCGGGCCATGCGATCTATCAGGCCGTCGGCCGCCTACTTGCCAAAGCAATGCGCGGGCTCACATCAGTATGCCAAGACACGCATCTTGCAAGCCAACGTGTTGCACTGCGCGCGACCAACCTTCCTGCTTTTGGCGAGTTTATCGCCAGTGATAGGGTCGTAGATCTTTGGGGAGTCTGGATGAGCCGGCACCAATGCACCGTTGCACGCCTTGATCATAGGCTTGGTCACGCGGTTGTTGGCACCAATGACACCGCGGCAATTTGGCGCTCCGCAAAGGCACTCGGTGATTTCCTTGGTGAAAGCAAGCGCCAGCGCGTTAAACGCGCTCGTCGTGCAAAAAGCAGCCAAGGAGCCTACCAGTTTGCTGAACGACTGGAACTTGTAGTCGAACGTGAGCTCTTCGCCGGCCTGGATGTCTCGTAGCGCGAAGATGGCGCACCGCTCCTCGCCATTCACATCCCACTTCTCGACGCCGCAGTTGGGAGCGCAGCTGTGGTTGATAAATCGCGCTCGCCCGCCCATTCTGGTTGCGTCAATCACCTCGCCGCCGCTCAGCACCATCATGTACCGATGCTTCTCATGATGGTAAAGCTGGGCACACAAGCCACGCGTCTGTAAGCATGTTGGAATGTCAACGACAAACGCGACACAACACATATGACGCCGGCGTACCAGCCGCCGCAAATGGTACTCGTGCTCCGTGACAATCTCGCCCTTGTACTCGCCCACGAACGTGCCGGCGGCAATGCTCTCGAGCAGAACCATGCCGAGCCCCTTCCTCCCGCATTCCACTAACTGGTTCCGAGGCATTTCTCCGCGCTGGATCCGTTGATTGTCGCACTTGTCACCGCACGGACAATGCCCTGGTATGCACTCGATCAAAGCCTGCACAGCTCAGGCAGCGCGCACATCGTTCGTCAACAAGTACAACAAGAAGGAAAGCTTGAGCACGACACGCGTACCGCTCGATTGACACAGCTGTCCATACAGCCCATCTTGTCATCGTCGGGCGGAACGCACGAACATACTGGGATCTCTTCCTGTTCCAAGTAATCGCGCCGATTAGCGCGACACAGGGGACGCATACCACCGTTAGTACAGAGCGGCAGCGCACCTCCGTGTAAGTGCGCTCCTTGCGCTGCACGTAGACGTTGTGCGGGATGATCTGGATCTCTGCGAGCGCCATCTCGACGGAACGCTCGCCGGTCCGCCGACTCGCGACCACTTCCTCGTTGGCAATGGCTCCTCTCACGCCGCTGTAGAGCCGAGAGCGCGTCAGCGAGAGCGCAATCCTCTATCGCTGCTTCACCCTCCTATCGTTGCCGGCATTCCGCACCTCTTGCTCGCCGCTGGGTGTGCGCCATCGTCGGCTGCGGCTTCCGCACCAACATCTCCATCCGCCATCTCGGCAACAAGCGACTTCGGTGCGGGCGGTCACCTTCGAGCTATCTACTTGACTTCAGTATGCCTCTTGCAATCGCACGCTAAATCCAGCAGAGCATTCTTCGCGTTGATTTGGTAAAACTCTGCGAGAGATGAGGATTATAGCAAATCAATTGTGCTTATATCCGACAATCAACCAATCAATTGCTGCGAGTGCTGGATACTTTGCGTCGAAAGGCACGACTTCGATCCAGAAAGGACGCTGCACATTGCCACTGCAGCGATGGAAGTGACGGGGGCCTGGCAGTGGCGACCCAAGGCGTCGCTGACGGCGGTTGACTCGTGCGCCGCGTGCTCAGTTCTAGCATTGCAATACCCGGACTGCGCGGTGCTTCGCGTGCGGCGCACGGGGAGGAGCTGGCGCTCATTGTCCGGCTCCAACGAGGAGCCGCAGGTGGAAGACGGCGAGAGCGGCATTGAACTGCACGGACATACAGACCGCGTCACGACCGTGCGCGTTTTCTTCGATCCCTCCCGCCCATTTGCTGGCGTTACCATCGCGTCCGCCTCCAGGGATTGGTACGTGACCCGCTTGCGGTTGGTACTGCGATGTTGGAGCGATTTCACGGACACGCGTCGGAATCAGCGTCATGGCTTGGAGTATCGACACGTATGGCCGCGTGGCCCAGTCGATGCTCATGGAAAGACCAGCAGTGGAGCCGAGCTGCCTTGCATTTGATGCTACAGGCGCGATGATAGCCATCGCGGTGGATACGACCGTTTCCGTGCAACAAGTAGCGAGGCACGATGTGTTCGCCACGCTGGACGCTCATATAGCGCGCGTAAGTCGATCCACTCTCGATCTAGATGCGCACGGTGCGCGAAAGCATGGATCGAGTGAACTGAACTCAATGATGCATTGCTCCAGGTGACGAAGTGTGCGTTCCATCCGCTGCACCACCACCTTCTGCTCACCGCATCGGAGGACCGGACTTTCAAGGTGGATCTGCTGCTTTGAGCAGGTGAAATGAGACCAGCACGATCAACTAGACTCACATTCGTGATGTACATAGATCTGGGACTTGGAAGCGAAGACTCTTCGTTTCCAATCGGCGGTGCTCTCAGCTTCCGCCATATTGTCAATGGCGCTAAACCCCGTGACTGGAGACGCGGCGTTTGGATTTGCGGATGGAACCATCAAGGTTTTCACTCTTGAAGACGACGGAAGGTTTGCGCGGCAATTCGCGGTGATCGATGCAGCGGCATACCTGCGAAAGTCCATCAATCAGACGCAGGTAGGGATTGTTCGTCCTGTACTCCTTTCAAGAGCCGCTGGCAGCCTCAAACGTTGCTAAACCATCGTCGGCATTCAACCAGGAAAGTGATCGGCCGTCAGGAGCGAAGGACACTTCGTTGCCAGCTTGGGCACGAACAAGTCCCAAGACCGAAGAGTCGACTGTCATCACCAACAAGCTCGGTGGAATGCGGATATCCGTTGATTCGTCAAATGCGTCGCCTGGCGAAGCTGAGGTGTCATCGCCAGTTCTGGCGCTCCGATACGTGTGCGTGGACGTTGAGGTTCTCAAGGAACGCAGCATGCCAGCTAGCCCACTCCCTGAATCTATCCGAGATTTCAACGCGCACGGAGAGCAAAACTTCGTCGACTTTGCGCAGTTGCTGATCGCAGGGCTCCCAAGTTGCATGCTCACAGTCAACGCATACTCATTCGAGCTGTCAAGGCTGTATGATTTCCAAGCCGCACATTATGCGTTCGACAGCAGACGCACACTTTCCCCCGTGTGCGTTGCCAAGGATTTCTGCTTTCATCGGCCGCCACTGCAGCCAACTCGCAGCAGTGAGATCTTTTGCGGGATCCTGAGTGCGTTTCAGCCATGCTTCACAATCATCCAAGTCAGAACACTCGCAGCTCGTGAGCTTATCGGCAATCAACTTGTCGACGCAGATCAATCAATGGAGGAGGGCTCCATCAATGGAGGTCAGTGCGGAGTAATGAGCAATAGTCTCCACAACAGCAGGACGTCCGTGATCCCAGTCATACCACCGCCACAAGATAGCGTCCTCAACCTCCCGATGCTATCAACGATCCGCACGGCAACGCCACCGAAGAAGAGCAAGCTTGACAAACCCATTACATTTCGCACGCGGATCAAATCGTCAGGGTATGGAGCAACGCCGTCTCCTGTTTCTTTTGCGGGGAAGCGCAGAGCGCCGGCCGCAAAAGACAAGCGGCGAAGCGGCGACGGTACTCGACAATCAGCGTCCTCTTCGCCACCTGCAGGAGCAGCAATCGATACGTATCTCAAAGAGTACCCTACAACGTGCGGGATGCTCACCCGGTTCCAAGAGAAGCACGCGCTCCCGCCGAGGACGCTGCATCAAGGCGCAATTCTATCGCTCGAGTTCTCACACGATGCCAAGTGGCTGGCAACCAGCGGCAACGACAAGGTCGCGCAGGCGTGCAAGCTTCCGTTCAGCCGGTTCAGCGGCGAGGGGAACGTGTTTGCCGGCCACGACCAAGCAGTGCGCTCGATTCACTGGAGCTACAGCAACCGCATGATCACTACGACGTCGAGCGACAAGACCACGCGGGTGTGGCTTGTCGACAGCGACACACCGTCGCTCATTTTTCACGGCGAGGCCCCGATTTCGAGCGTTGCATCCACGGCGGCAGCGATGACAACAACATCGAGCATGGGACTGTCGAATGCTGCGCCAGTGCTTAGCAGCGCCAAAAAGGCATCAATTGCCCAGGATGTAGTGGACGCGCTGTTCTTCTACATGGATCGCTTCGTCGTGTCGGCGTGCGGGAACGTGGTGCGCCTGCATCAGTTCGAGCTCGACGAGCAGTTCGCGCGCGCGTCGACGACCAACAATAAGGCACCATCGGCAAGTCGCAGGCACAAGCGCAACGACGTCGATGTGCTCGAGAACCGCAGCCGCAAGCGAAAAGTGGCGCAATGGGTCTTCGACGGCATGCAGAGCGTGACGGGCATCGCGTGCGTGAACGGGTCCATCCTATCGCCGGTCGTGGTCGTCGCCGGCTCGGACCGATCGTTGCGCGTCGTGGACGCTGGTGTCGGCAAGACGACGCGCGTCATCGCGGACGCCCACGCACGGCGCGCGGTGCACAGCCTCGCGCTGCCTCGCGCGTCCTGCTACGCGAGTCACCCGTCCAACTTCTACGACCTGCTCTTGAGCGCAGCGGCGAACAGCACGGTGCATCTGTGGGACGTGCGCGCAGACAACTGCGTCATGCGCTTCGGCGAGCATGTGAACCGCGTCCACACGCTTGGCGTCGCCTTCAGTCCGTGCATGCGCTACGTGGCCACGGGCTCAGAGGACCGCGCCGGATACCTGTACGACATGCGCACGGGCAGATGCGTCACCAAGCTCACGGGCCACGCGGACGTGGTCACTAGCGTCGCCTTCAACCCGCTGCACCCGCAGCTCGCCACGGCCTCGTACGACGGCTCCGTGCGTTTCTACAGCGACACGTAAGTGGACGCAAGTCGAGCGACCGGCGGCTCATCGATCGACGACAACAACAGCAACGAAGCTCCGCGAGCCACGACGCCAACGCATGCGAGAGAGAAGTATACAACATTCCGGTTGGAAGGAAGGGGCCAAGAGAGACACTACGCTGCCCGCCGGCCGGCTCAACAGCCGCCATCATCTAAAACCTGAGAGCGAGGGCAACGCCGCCCCCGCGCGCGCGCCGGGCATCCACTCACGCACAATTCCGTTGTCCGCGACTAACGCGACACACTTAGACCCGCACGGCCGGCGAGTTGACGAACGAGCCCTCGCCCTCCTCCTCGACGTCCGCCTCGTCCGGCTTGGCCTTGGCGCTGTCCATGAGGCCCTTGCGCTCCTTGGTGCCCGTCACTTCCGTCTGCACGTTCTCCTCGTCCTCGACAGCGTGCTCGGCCTTGGCGCCCGCAATCGTGCGCTCCAGGTCGCGCTGCGCCTTCCGCTTGCGCATGACAAAGACCACGAGCACGACGATGATGGCGATCAGCGCGACCGTGGCCGAACCCGCAATCGCGACCTCCTTGCCGTCGAGGTCCTCGAGGCGCGAGAAGAAGTCCGTCTGAGTCGCGTCCGACTCGGTGCTCGTGCCGTTGCTGGCGTGGATGTGCTTCATCGGCTGGGCGAGGAACTTCTTGCGCTGCGCCGGCGTCATGCACTCGGGCACCTCGTTCGTGATCTTGAGCCAGTTGAGGATCTCGCCCTCCTCGCGGTGGCCGCACTCCGTGAGCAGCAGGCGCTTGCCCTCGGGAAGGAAGTTCAGGATGAAGCGGCCCTGCGTCTGGTCCTCGTTGTCCTTGGTGCAGTTGATGTACGTCACCACGTGGTACTCGTACGTGCCATTGCCGTCGGGCTTCTGCTCCACTGCGTTCAGCGTCATGTTGAACGTGTCGCACACATTCGTGTCGTTGTACGAGATGAACGCGTACAGCGAGGCCTTGATCACGAGCAGCGGTGGGTCGTTGTACACGCTCACCCACCCGTCCTGGTTGCGCAGGTCGATCTTGTCGATCTCGGCGCTACCCTCCGACGAGCCGTCGATCACACCCTCGTTCTTGTCGCCATGGATCTTCTTGTCGTTCACCTTGGCCGACGGCGACGGCGTAGGCTCCTCCTCCTCCTCCTCCTCCTCCGTCTCGGGAGCCTCCGTCTTCTTGTGGTGCTTCTTCTTGTGCTTCTTCGTCGGGGCCGGCGTCTCCTCCTCAGCCGCCGGCGCCTCCGTCTCCGGAGCCTCCGTCTCGGGCGCCTCCGTCGCTGCCGGCGCGGCGGCGGCTTCCGTGGCCGCAGGCGCCTCCGTCTTCTTGTGGTGCTTCTTCTTGTGCTTCTTCGTCGGGGCCGGCGTCTCGTGCGCCTCCTCCATCTCTTCCTCCTCCTCCTTCTCATCCATCTCCTCCTCCTCGTACGTCTCCTCGTCGCCGTCGTCCTTGCCGTCGTGCAGGCGGCGGTCCGCAAAGTTGAGCGACAGCTTGCGCTGTGCGTCCACGCCCACGGCCAGCGAGCTGACGGCCGCCGTGGCCGCGCCAGTCCACGCAAGCGCGCGGCCCGACGAGGCCTCCGACGGCGACGACAGCGCCGCGACGGCGGTTGCGGCGACCATCACCGCGCGGAACAGGCCCGACACACGCATCTTGACTCGCGAGGTGGTGGCGAGGCGAGGAGCAGCGATGGCGGCGGCGGCGGCGGCAACGACAGACTCGTGTCGCCGGCCCGGGAAATTGGAGATTGATCGCCCCATCGGCATCGGCGCCAGCCAGCGCCGTTGCCGCGTGCGTGCCGTCGGCGTCGCCCCGCCCCCGTCGCTCCCTCCCTTTCTCGCTTTTACGCGATTTTGGCCAATGAAACGCGAGAAAGCATCGGGACTCTGCCCGCACGGTTGTTACGCAATTTAGCATGACACTAATTATCCGAGGCTAGTTGGTATTCGAATGTCGGGATGATTCCGATAAGAATAAAACTGAATATGCATTCGTGAGATTGGAGGCGGCCACCTCAGTCTCTTGGAGTGTGGGAGGGGCGGCGAAAGAGCGAGGCGGGACGAGACCTTACTGAACCCAAGTGAGAACGAGATGACAGGCAAGGAGGCAGAGGGCTAGGGCAAGCAAGGAGGCTGACCTGGCCAGCGAGAGAGGATGTGAGTCAAGTCAGCTGGCCTTTTGCCGCTGCTGCTGTGGCGTGGGTGTCTGAGCTGCTGCCGCCGCCGCTGGCGAAGCGGTACGCTGCCCGAGCGCTTTCCTGGCCAGAGTTCTTCGCGGAGGCCGCGCGTGGGCAAGCCGGCCTGTCGCGAAGCAGCTCCAGACTGAGAAAACAGACCCAGTCAGCGACACCTCGGCCATAGAAGCACTGTCGGGACGCACGATCTTGCCGTGGATCGACCGAGTGTGCAGGCCATCACAACGTCACGACCGGCGACCGCGCCGAATTCACCTGCGCGCAGTATGCCGCCACGCCTCGCGCCTGCACTGGCGGTAGCGGCCCCGAGCCAGAGGGGGAGAGATGACCGCCCGCCTCTGCCGACTGGCTACTGACACTCGAGGTCGAGCCATCTGGCGGCTTGCAACGCCACGACCGAGCGCCGATCTCGCCCAATCACGTGGCGCTGCGTGGCGAAACCTGCCTCGTCCTTGTGAGTATTCGCACTTAAGCGGATAATGTGCGAAGCGTCGCCGATCTTTTTCAACCCAACCGCGGTTGGGTGAATGAGCATGGCGCGTCGTTCGCGTCGAGCTAGCAACGATACGGACGGCTCCGAGATGGAGGAAGAGGAGGAGTGGAGCGACGACAACGGAGAAGGCGGCGAGGACGACGAGAGCGGTTCAGATAGCGGCGACAGTGACGACAGTGGTTTTGAGGGCACCGACGAGGAGGAGGACGATGATGAAGACGACGGCGACGACGACGACGACGACGACGACGACGACACAGAGAAGCTCGCACGAGTCGCGCGCGATGTGGAGAACATGCGAGCCATGTGTGCAGAAATGGACAAAATGAAGCTGCGGCTCGAGTTCCGTCTGAGCGCCGCTCGAGAGGCCAAGCAAGATGCGCTCCAGCGAGAAGCAGAGCAACGGGAGCGGAACGAGCGGCGCCAGGCGGCTGCTGCGGACTTCGACGCTCCATGCACAGCGAAGACACCGAGAGCAGACTCTGCAACAAATCAGCCTTCTTCGTTGATGAGCTTATCGGTGGGAAAAACCGATGCGTGCGTGCAGACAGACCAGGAAGTGGCGGAGATGAACCGGACACAGGCGGCTTGCCGAGCATTATCGACTCCCCAAGAGCGCTCTGCGTCCATATCACAACGAAATTCCAGTATATATCATGCCAGTCAAGCAGTTGCAGAGAGCGCTGGCGTGGCTCGCCTCTCTGTCGACGACCATTCTCCTGCCTTGAGCATTTACGACCTCGACAAATCGGACGACATCGGCTGTCGCGGACCCAGCAGCGGTGGCAGTGCATTCTACGATCGTATACTGACGGGTATGTCGCGATCCAACAAGTTGGATACCATCCCGTCGGTCTCCAGCAACTCGGATTGCTCTGCTACTCCAGATCAACCGTCATGGACATCTAGAATCGCTCGTCACACAAAGGAGAGCGTCACTCGCAGCAGCGCTCCCTGCCGTGCTAAGTCGTCGCTCGCCGATGAGCCAACCACTGCTGGTTGCGACTATGACGCATCTGCCAGAGACCAAGCCTCTGTGCACTACGACGCGCAGCGGTCCGTCGTCTCCAGCCACGACACACTCGGCGCGCAGGACAGTTTGTGCACGGCTTTGTCGCCACCCTCGACCGGGTCTGCCGACAAAAGCGACGAGCAGCGCGAGCGTGAAGCCATCCGGAGCCTGCTGTTCGGACGGTGAGGAAGACGAAAGCGTTGTGCTACACCTTAGGTAATGCAAGCGCGCGAGAGTCCGCCCATCCAGCCGAGAGGCGAGGCTCACGCGTGCGAAAGCGAACTTCCGACGTTCGTCCCGGTGGTGGTGCTTGAGCAAGCCGCAGCGCTTTTGTCTCATGTCACATAAATCGTGTGGTGCACATGCATTTGGTGTTGCCAATGACATGGCTGCGTCAGTGCCGCCCCTGATTGGTCATCAATTTGTCCTTGCAGACTTTTCGTTGGCGAAAACTCGATGCTTCCCATCTCACTCAACCTCACAATTCAATGATCTTCCTTCATATCATGATTGCAAAGTCTCTTTTACATATGAAATCGATTGTTACACTACATGATCAATTATAAGCTTGTACTGAACTGGTCCGAGCGAGCGACAAACTCGCAGGATTCGCGACGAGAGGGAATTACCCAGAAAGAACGCCGACGTGCATGCTCCGCGCCAAGCGATCGCCACCAGGAAACACAGGCCACCAGCGATCGCCATGGCCGAGCTCGTCGAGATGATCCTCGCCCAGGTACAACGCGTCGAGCGTCTCCCTGCGTCGTCGATGTTCTCGCCCCCGCTGACTGTCTGATGCGCGTGGACGCCGTGCGAGCGCGCAGCTCATCGGCAACATCTCGACGGCGCTGATCATCATGCTGTGCTACTTCAACTTCCTCCTGTTCGAGAACTACCTGCGCCTGATCGTATGGGCTTTCCTGGTCAGCCAGGCGCTGCGGCAGGCCAAGACGAACATCGTATCCGTACTCGCGTACCTCAGCGACGACCCGGATGTCGACCGCAACGTACGTTGCGCAGCTTCCTCGCCTTGCGGGCCGTCTCCCTCTTCCGTCCCCCTCCTTTCCCGCCTGCTTGATCGCGAGTAGTCTGACGGACGGATCGGCGAACTGCTGCTGGCGCTGTGCAGGGCTTTCTCAACTCGATCTTCTCCAAATGCGCAGACATTTTCATCACGCACGCGCACGACGGCTCTCGGCGCACGCCCAAGGAGCTGTTCCTGAATTACGGCACGTTCCTGTTCCTGCTCATCGGCGCGGTGTCCATCTGGACGCGCATGTTCTCGTGGCTCTCGTTCCTGCACGCGCTCATCGCGTTCTGGCTCGTGGCGCTCAGCCTCATCAAGATCCTGGACCGGCGCATCTTCTACTACCGCTACTTTATCTCGGACGAGGTGCTCGTCTCGGTGCTGCTCATGCTCGGCTTCTTCATCGCGGCGGCCATGGTTGTGCTCTACTTGGGTACGGAGAGCTACCTGGAGGGCAGTCGCGCGGCGTCTGGCATCTCGGAGTGGGTCCAGCACAATTTCATCAACGACGAGCGCACGCGGCAGCTGTGGAGTGAGCAGATGCAGAACAGCCGCGCCATGATCTCAGAGGCGATCAGCGGCGTCGAGGACAAGTACAACGACACGATGTGGTGGCCGCCGCTCAAGAGCCTCGTCAAGTCGTACTACCTCGACAGCAAGGCCGATGGGGGCAACATCACGGCGCAGACGTCCATTTACTCGCGTCTGCGAATCCCGGAGAACATGACGCTCGTACAAGCCGTCACGTTCGCGTACACGAAGGTGGACTCGGTCAACCTGACGTCGGTGCAACTCTCGGACTGGACGACCAAGGGCCTGGAGCTGAGCAGCCTGGCGCTCGGCTCGGTCGCACAGCTCGTCTTCTTCGTCATCACCTTTCTCATCGCGTTCGTAAGCCTGGGCGTCCGCGCCGTCTTCTTCATCTCGACGCTGTTTTACCTTTTGTGCACCAAGTGGGACCCGATCGAGAGGTTCGTAGTGGACCTGCTCCCGATTCAAGTGAGCAAGCGGCCGGATGTCCTTCGGTCGCTGCGGAAGGTGGTCGAGGGCGTCTTCTTCCTACCGCTCAAGATGTCGAGCATCCACGCCATGGTCACGATGGTCTCGTTCACCATTGTGAACGCCGACTACATGTACCTCGCGACGACGGTGACCTTCTTCGTCTCAATCGTGCCGATCATCCCTCCGTACTTGGTGTGCGTGCCGTGGGTTATGTCGATCGGCATCACGACGTCCGTGGTCAAGGCGATTGTGCTGTTTGCGACACAGTACGTGGCATTTACGGTGATCGACGACATGCTGTATGAGAAGAGCATCGTGGCTGTCAACTCGTACGTCTCGGCGCTCAGCGTGGTCTTTGGCGTCTACGTCTTTGGCTTTGAGGTGCGTCAGCTCGCCGACGCCAGGTCTAGTCGCTATCATTTGTCTAACTGTGTGGCTATTGCCGCTGCAGGGCGTCATCTTCGGCCCACTCATCGTCTGCGGCGTGTCATTCGCGTACGACGCGTCGAACCACGGCATTCAGGCGGCCCAGGACGACCATGTCCGTGCGTCCGACGAGGCCGCGGCCGACACACCAGACGAGAGCGAAGAGGAGGAGTCTCAGAGCCTGGGGTCCTCGATGGAGGAGGAGGAGCACGAGAAGAGTGCGGATCGGGCGAAGCGGGAAGCTCCGGAGACCGGCGGGCTCAACACAAACATTTTCTCGAACGCGATGTACCGCGTCATCTCGGCACCCCTGGTGGATCGCGTCCGGCGCCGCCTGTCGATCGATATATCAAGCGAAGGCACGGTGTGCGTCACTCTCGCGGTCGAGGGGCTCAAGACTAGCCGGAGGGTCCGCTTTGTCGTGAACAAGGAGTGGACCCAGAAGACTATGCACGAGAACATTCGGCGCATGCTGCACGCCCAAGCGGTGGAAGGTGAGTGTGGGCCGCTTGAGAAGCTTGAGGAGCTTGAGGAGCAAGCGTGGACTGACTGGTCGCTTGCTACCTGACAGGAGTGTTTACTCTCGACGGTGTGGAGGTGCTCTCCCCGCTGCATATCCTCCCGGAAGAGACGCTGCTCGTCAAGGCGCGACCGAAACTGCGGACGCAAACCTACCCGGACAGTCGGAGTCAAGCCGACGCGCACTTGCGCGTTCATATCCCGCCGTTCGCAGCCACGGGCTTGCGGCGGCGCTCTCATTCTGGGATGGTGTCTTCACTGGAGCCGGACGCACCAGCTAACGGCTCTCCTCGCCACCACGCGACGAGCACGGCATCCCACCCGTTGAGCGGCAAGCGACCTGGAGGGATCACGCCGATTCATGGGGCGACGGCGTCCCAACGTCAGGCACGCGAACTCATGCGCCGACTTCACTCTAATCCGTCGTGCCATGACACTGTGCCGAGTCGGCGTCCTAGTCATGGCATGGCCGCCAAGCAGTCATCGGACGAATGGGCCGAGGCAGCCAGCGCTTCTCCTGGGCCAGAGGAGTCGACGAGAGCGACCGGGAAGCCGGCGCCGCTGTCGAGGCAGGAGCGACAGTCTCAATCGTCCTCGCTCATTCTCGACAACGAGTCGGAGTCGGAGGACGATGTGTACTTCACGCCGACCAAGGAGCAAATCCAGGCGGCGCAAAGGGAGGCGGGTCAGTCGGCGTTTGCGAGTCCTTCGGTGTCTCCTGGGAGCTCCAAGTCGTCCGCGAGTCGTCTCGGAAGACTCGAGTTGCAGCCGGTGGAGACGATGGATCGTCCGCAGAATGCGGGTGCTTGTGGCGTCGACCCTGATGCCACGCCGTCGCTTCAGCAGCCAGCCCTTGGCAAGCGGACAGTGGCGTTGCGAGGCACTCGAGGGGCCAAGCTCATGTTCTCGCCCTTGGCCGTCGAGACGAAGAAGACGCTGGCGTACGGAGGCGAGGACGACGGCGGAGAGAAGAAGCAGAGCCAGGAATCGGCGGACGCTGAGACGGCGGCGGCAGTCGGCAAGCTGGGTGGAGACGCGTCCGGGAATGCGGCGTGACGCATTGGGGAAGGCGAGCTGTCAGGTCGGTAGACGTGAGCAAGGCTAATTTTAGCGCTACTCGCGGCAGTAGGTCGGGACGGACGGACATGGCGCGCCATTGACGCGGCCGGCAGGCTCGCCTCGCGGGCTGCCTGGCGCGTAGCTGGCCAAGCGAGCGAGAGAGGCCGCGCGTCGCGTCGGCGTAGGGACATGGAGCCGAGCTTCCTCGCGACGCCGTACCTGCTGGCGAGCGCGCCGTCCAGCGCCGAGATCCGCGCGCTGCTCGACCAGCAGGAGGCGTGCTACCTCGAGTGGCGGCGCCAGCGCAAGCCCATGCGCCACGCGTTCGCGAGTCTGAAGCTCAACCGCGCGAGCCGCCTCTCGCCCGTCGAGCGCCGCGCGGGAGCGGTGCCGGCGCCGGCGCCGACACCAACAAGCGTGCCGCCGCGCGGGAGCGGCAAGAGGAAGGACGCGATCCAGCTCGGCTCGGGCCGCGCGGCGCCGCCTGTGCCGCCGTCGCGCCTCGAGCTGCCGCCGGTCGCCGGCGAGGCGCTCGAGCCGAGCGCCGAGCTCGAGCGCGAGCTCGCGGGCCGGGACGAGGGCGGCCCGAGCCGCTTGCCGCTCGAGGAGAGAGCAGCGCGCGGGTCTCGGGCCGCGGCCGGCGCTCGCGCTCGCGCCGAGGAGGCGCTAGCGGCGCGGCCGGCGCCGGCGTTGCGGCAGGCGTTCAGGGGCCTCCAGCCGTACCTGCACGCCTACTACAGTCGCCAGGTGTTCTCGCTCGCGAGCACCGCGCCGGCGTCCGCCGAGCCGGGAGCCGCGGCGGCGGCCGAGGCCGAGGCCCGGCCGGAACAGCGCGCCGGCGGCGGCGCCGAGAGCCCTGCGGTGGCGGCGCCGGCCGCCCAGGAGCCCTCACCGCGCGAGTCGGCGCCGGCCGACGCGCTGGTCGTCGCCGGGCTCGCGCTCGCGCGCCAGAGCGAGTACGACGCCGTCTTCGCGCAGGACTGGGCGGCCAGCGGCGCGCGCAAGGCGGTGCGCGACGCGGTGGACCGCGAGCGCGTCGCGCGCGCGTTGTGTGGCGGCTACCGCGTGCTGCTGTGGTTCTTCCGGTACTCGGCCGGCGCCGCGGCGGCCGCGGCCGGGCCGGCGGCCTGGGGCGGCACGCGGCTCTTCGAGGCGCCGAGCGCGCGCGCGCTGCTAGCGGACCTGGGCGTCGCGGGCGGCGAGGCGGCGGACGCGCCGGCGGCGCTCGCGGACGCGCCGCTGCGCCGCGAGCGCCTCGTGGACTTTGCGCTGGCCGTCGCGCGTCTGCGCTGCGCGCCGCCGCGGCCGCAGCAGCGCCTCTCGGCGCGCGCGGCCGACGGTGTCGAGCTGTCTGAGGCCGTGCGCGCCGTGATGCGCGACCACGTCGCGGCCTTCGCGCAGGTGCAGGACGTGAACCACTTCCGCAACGTCTTTCTGCGCGACCGCGGCGGCGCGGGCGGCCGTGACGATGGCGATGGCGGTGGCGGTGGCGACGGCGGTGGCGACGGCGATGGCGAGAGCGCCGGCGGCCTGCGGCAGCTGCTGGACGCGCACGCCGGCAGCCTCTCGGCGCTGTTCGAGGAGCTCGCGGCCGCGAGCGGCGGCGCGCCGCCCGGCGTCGGCTGCGCGCAGTTCGTCGCGCTGCTGCACGCGCTCGGCGTGGCCGCTGGCTCGGCCGCTGGCTCGGCCGCGACGCCCGACGCGCCCGCGTCCGAGGCGGCGGCGGCGGCGGCGGCGGCGGCGGGCGTCGAGGACGCGCGCGCCGTGCGCATCTTCCTATCGAGCCTGCCGCTGGCGCCTGGCAGCCGCGCGCTGCGCCGGCCGCAGCTCGTCGAGGCGCTACTGCGCGCGGCGCTGGCCTGGCGCGAGCGCGCCGTCTGCCGCGGCCGGTACGACGTGTGTCCCGGGCAGCTGGCCTCGGACGCCTGCGCCTGCCGGCCCGAGACGGCCGGCTACGCGCTCGGCGCCTTCCGCGCCGCCGTGGCCGAGCTGCTCGCGCGCGTCGTCGCGCGGCGCCTCGCGCGCTCGCAGACGCAGGCACGCGGCCGGCGCCGCGAGGCCGCCGCGGTATAAATACCGTGCGTCCCTCGGACGGACGGACGGACGCGTGCGCGCGAGAGAGAGAGAGAAAGAGAGAGAGTCGAAAGGGCCATGGCGCCGGGCGGCAGCAAGGTCGAGCTGCCGGACGTGGACACGAACCCGTTCAAGATGGCGGCTACGGGGAACGTGGCGCTGCTGCAGACGCTCGTGGCGCCGGGCGACGGCGGCGCGCCAAGCGTCAACGTGAACGCGACGGACGCGTTCGGCTGCACGGCGCTGGCCTGGGCCGCGCGCAACGGCTACGTCGAGGCGCTGGACCTGCTGGCGGCGCACGGCGCGGACCTCGAGGCCGCGGGCTTCGGCGGCCTGCGCGCGCTGCACCACGCGGCCAACCACTCGCGCCTGGCGGTCGTCGCGCGGCTGCTCGAGCTCGGCGCGAGCGTCGACGCGCGCGACGACGCCGGCAACGCGCCGCTGCACCTGGCGGCCGCGCGCGGCGTGCTCAACCCCATGCTGCTGCTACTCGGCGCCGGCGCCAAGGCCGACGCGCTCTCGGCGCGAGAGGTCACGCCGCTCATGAAGGCCGCGAGCGCCGGGCACGCCTCGGCCGTCGAGAAGCTGCTCGACCACGGCGCGAGCGCCGCGCTCGCCAACGCCGAGGGCGACACGGCGCTGCATCTCGCCGCGCGCGGCGCCTTCCCGGCCGTCGTGCGCCTGCTGCTGGACGCGCGCGCGCCTCTGACGGCGCGAAACAAGCAGGGCAAGACGCCCAAGGACGTCGCGGGCTCGCCCGACGTCGCCAAGCTGCTGCTCGAGGAGTAGCGGCCGGGCCGGCAGCGACCGGCCGCGCGCATGCGAGGCATTCACTCACTCACTCATGCACGCATCTATTCACTCCTTCCGCCGTTCGTTCCCTCGGCATGCATGGCTCGGCCGCGCCAGTCAGTCCTTCTTGGCCCGCGAGCGAGGCATATACTCGTAGAAGAACGTCGGCAGCTTCTGGTACACCGTGTACTCGTCCGCAACCGCGTTCACGTCGGCAGCCGCGGCCGCGCCTGCGCGCGCGCTCGCTCCAGTGTACAGCTCGCCGATCTCGCGGCCATAGCGGTCCCAGAGCGCCGAGATGAGAAACAGCAGGAACAGCAGTAGTAGCAGCAGCGCACCCAGCAGCTTCAGCTCCGCCGACAGCGCCAGCGACTCCGGCGCCAGCGCCAGCAGTCGCGAGCTGCCGCCCGCGACGGGCTCCCACGAACGCGCCGCCGCTACTACCGCTGCTGCCGCTTCCTTCGCTGCCGGCATCCCTTTGTTGTCAGGATATGCACACAACACGGCGAATTTGTATCAGTCACCAGGCCCTGTCATCACATTCCTTGTTCAAGTATTATGGGTACTTTCGTTATCACAGGGAAACCGAATTGTCTTGCGCAACCAATTGAAGCTATTTAACGTACGCAGTTGTAGAGCTTAGTGGCGTCAGACTAGATTTCCACCGCTCGTTTCGCGAGCGCGCCTACCTACTGGCTACTACCTAGAATACGGGCTGTACCGTGTGAGCAGGTTCGAGCCGAAACTCCCGGACTCACGCTTTCTCGCTCTTTACCAACTTCTTCAACCGCGT
>JAADYC010000036.1:0-53804 GCA_023338135.1 Phytopythium kandeliae | reverse complement strand
GGACCTGGCGGTGGACCGCGAGGCGGCGACGAGGCCATCGTAGCTCGTTCGCCTCCTGCCAAAGCGGCTGAACAGCCGACCAGTCAACGGAAGATGGATCGCTCGGTGGATCGGATCGCACCCCGAATTGGAGGCTATTTCCTCTTCCCACACACTCGCCTTTTGCTCAGACTTGCTGAAGCAGGCGCAGTGCTATAATTACTCGCTCGCCTCCAAATGGCTCGCCTGGACTGGATGAAGCCTTAGCTATTTTCGCTCCTCTCCCTCACACTCGCTTCTCTCACCGCCACTGCTGTCACTTGCGCTCTCTCCGGCGATCCACCGCAACCCGGCCCTGCCGGCGAGCTGGTGAGTCGTCGGAGCTCCCCCGCTGAGCAATGACGGGCGGTATCGGTGCGATCGCGGCGCTGCCTCTCTCAATGCAGTCGCCGACCGGGAACACGAGCTGCGTCGCTGGGGCAGCGGCGTACTCGGTTGACTCGTTCTCCGAACACTCGGCGGTGGCTGTCAATCGCCAGTCGATCGGGCAGCCACTCGCGTCGTCGCTCCACCAGCAGCAGCTGGAGGAAGAACTCTTCCGCGACCTGTTCGCCAGCGACGCGGAGCCGGAGACTGCGCCGACTAGCAGGAAGAGTCTGTCAAGCTTTCGGCCGAGCGCGAGCATCCAATGGGCTACAGGTGCAACGCCCGCTGTGCCGTTCCCATTCCCTCAGCGACCGCCCGGCTTACCAGCGTTCGGGAACGAAGCTCCCGCGATCCCGAAGCTCAACCTCTCCGAGCTGGTGATCCCACGGCCTCATGTCGAAGATCCCTCGGCAGCCGTCGCTATGAACGGGCGTCGACCCAGTCTACTTGGGCAAGTCGTGGAGGAAGCGGACGAAGACGAGGATGACGACCGACCCGAGACGGACCTGCTGCGCGACCTGCAGAACGATGACCTCTTCCCGCCGTTCCAGTCGACAGTCTTCCGGTCAGCTCGCTCTAGCGACAACACTGGCAGGAGCACTATCGAGCAGGAGACACTGCGCTTCCTTGAGCGCTTGGACCTCCGAACGGTATTGCACACGCCGCGTCCAGAGATCGACCGCTTCTTCCCGGCGGCGAGGCTCGAGGTGAACGCGCGCGTTGACTCTGAAGAAGAGCGCGACCCAGGATGCGAGTTCGGATATCAGCGGTTTGCGCCGCCGCCGCTTGGACTGGCGAAGGAGGCATTCGTTCACCGTCCACCTGCGAGGAGCGCGCGCAAAGGCGCCGACCACGCGCCGACCGACCGACTCGCTCACATGGAGTCTACGTACGGAACGACCAAACAAGAGCCACGCAAGGCTCGGCGAGAGACATTCGAGCGTCTGGCTAACCCCATCTCGGGGTACTCATCCACTCTGCAGGCGCTGTCACCGGAGCAGCGGCGGAAGCGCGAGAAGCTCGGGCGAGACGCCGCAGTCAGTGACAACAACAGATCTCGGTCCGACAGGCGAGCCGAGTCTCCCGAGAAGGCAACTTCCAATCTTCTCAAGAAGTTTGCAAGCATCGCTGGCACATATCACATTGCCGCTGTGGACGCTGGAGCTGTGGCGGTAGAGATCCCAGCGACGAGCAACAATCAGCTGGAGGATCAGTTGAGTTCGTTCATCGGTCGGAAGAGTGGCGACGGAGGTGCGAATCAGTCCGGCAGGCGAGCCGCAGCGTTGAATGCGCGGAAGGAGGCGCTCAAGAAGAAGCTCCGAGGTCGGTCAGGAGACGCCGAAGCCCCAGGACCTCGACAGGAGCCGGCACCGACTCACAGTTGGATAACGACGTGTTCCACCTTCCTCACGCAGCACGAGGACGAAGAAGCGGAGCTGATGCTGCCACCCAAGAGCTCCCGTCCGGTCGTCCCTCCGCTGCAAGCCGCGCAGCAAATTGTCGAGTCGATGAGCAGATCGCGTCGAACACCGCGGGGTAACAGGACTCCAGCTGCATCGTTGGGGGCGGCAGCACTCGACCCGGCGGAGGCAAAGACGGCCACCACGCCGTTGGCGTCTTCCCGAAAGCGTCCGAGTCGTTCAACTCGAGTTACCTGTCGCGACAAGAGTGACGACAACAAAGGAGGAGCGACGGTCGGTCGAAAGGTGCCGCATCCTCCTCCGCGACCGAGCGATGGATCCGCTACGAGAGCTTCAACTGGGCGACGTCCGAACCCGCGTCAAGCGCGACGAAAGACGAGAGAGGGATCTCCTAGCAAGGTGAGCAGCAGCGCTGTCGCACCTCCCAAGCAGCCCAGGCGAGCCTCGATCGCGATTTCAGGCGTTGCGAGAAGCAGCTCGAGTAGGAACCAAGAGTCGACGCCGTCCAAGGCACCAAACAATCGGTCGACGACACTGACAGCAGCGTCAATCCTGATGGGGAAAAGCGATTCAGCGACCGTGAGGAAGCCAGTGGCGCGCGAGGGACGCTCCCGGAGGGCTCGGGAGTTGATCAAGAGCAGCGACCAGCTCGGTGCGCCGGAGCCTCCACGAGGACCGCGAGTGCGACTAGTAACGACCCGCCGGCTCTCCAACGGGGGCACTGCTGCCGCTACCACCGGGAGTGCGTGCCGTTCCGACCAGAGGCGCGCGCAGTCACCATACCGCGGTGGATACCGAGCGAACGGCACCGACTGCGGCAAGACAGGACGCAAGACCGACGGATTGGCGGGAGCTCCGCGAATTCCAGTCAACAAGGACAGCGCTCGCCAGCACCGCACCACAGTGTAGTGGACAAGCGTTGGTAGAGCAGTTGGTAGTGTTGGGCCGTCCGGAAGTCCTTCTAGCACTCCAGCGATAGCGCTAGAGGAATAGCCACTGCCAAGAGGGAGCGAGAGCCGCAAACAATCAGCCTAATGCACAATGCATTTCCAACATTCGTCGGATTCGCTCGGATTGCTGGCGCTTTTGAGGCAAGGCGTAGTCGCCGAGCTGTACAAATAGCTCAAGACCGTTCGGTCAGTCGGATGCATGCGCTGCTACTCTATTTTTACCTCGCTGCGAGGGTTTCTCCCCGCTCTGGCTGCGATCACTGCTCAACCTCTCGCCGTTCTCTCCAGCCTTCCTCCCATCTCGTCGGACGCAATGGCGCGCCGGATGGACACTGGACTGGGTACAAGTGAGCGCGTCGCGTTGTACCGAGCGCAGTCCGCCATGCTCCCGCCTCAGCGACAGCTGGACGACGAGCTCGTTGGCGTTGTCGCCGCTATCACATGTCGCTCCTGCCGCGCGCGCATTCCAGTCGACGACATCGACGCGCACGAGTGCAGTCCTGT
This sequence comes from Phytopythium kandeliae, assembly GCA_023338135.1. Taxonomy (NCBI): domain Eukaryota; phylum Oomycota; class Peronosporomycetes; order Pythiales; family Pythiaceae; genus Phytopythium; species Phytopythium kandeliae. Next base: position 50,524 of record JAADYC010000036.1, on the reverse strand, counting down.
CAATACCAAGGCTGGCGGCTCGTTCCTCGATCTGTTCCTGGACGCAGAGCCAAGCTCATCGCCTGCAGCAACCTCGCTGGCCGCGGGGGCGGTTGTGACCCGCCGAGCCGAAGTGCCACAGACAGCATCGCCGTGGACTTCACCGACCTCTCTGCTGTTCGAGACGACCCCGTCTCCAGGCGGAGATAAAGCGTCGGAGCTCCTGCCAGCAGGCTCAGTCTTCTACCGCCCGCCGCACCTGTCGAGCATCGGTCGCTCGCTCTCCGTGCCGTCCACGTCTGGGAGCGCGCCGCCGATCGGTGCTATTGCTCCCGGCTTAACCTTGGCGACTGCCAGTGCGTCCAACATTCCAGAGTCATTCTTTCCTCGCTCCGGTGACGTCTCCAACCCGAACGTCGTGTCAGCGTCACTCATCCAGTGTCGAGTGCGCGGCGTGCGGGTCAACAAGAGCCGCGTGGCCGTATACTCTATCATATCGAGCCTCCCCAAGAAGCCCGAGCCGCCACACTCGGGGCTGCTATCCTTCGTCGGAGCAGGAGCGAATGCGAGTGCGTCTATGGAGCCGACGGTACCACCCAAAGGCAGTCTAAACCCGCTCACGACCACTGAGTCCACCAGCAGCAGCAGCAATAGCAGCAGCGGCAGCAGTTCCGCCTCGATTCTCAGCAACGAAGTCGTGGTGGAGCGACGGTACCGCGAGTTCTACGCGTTCGCGCTCACTGTGTACTCCATGTTCCCGTCGCACGAGCTGTGGCAGCGACTCCCGCCCAAGACGTACTGCGCGTTGCTGACGCCGAGCCGCCGCCTCAACGATGGCTTCCTCATTCGCCGCAAGAACGGACTCGACGACTTTATGCGCTGCGCCATCGCGATGATGGACCTCGACTCCTCAACGCAGGGCTCCCTTGCACAATGGTATGCGACGCGGTTGTTCCTCAACATCTCGCCGTCTGTGCTGCCCTATCCGTCCAAGGATCGAAGTCTCCTGGCCGCTGTGGAGGAGCTAAAGCTGCACATCGGCGACTCTACTGGCTGGCGCGCTGTGGGACGTCTTGAGGAGGCCGACGCCGTTTTCGAGAAAGTGGCGGACGGCTTCCCCATCGTCAAGCGCGTTCGCCTGTGCCACTTCCCCGCCCGTGCCGTGTTCGACATGATCGTGCAGCGCTCGGATGGTAGCAACTCGCCGAAGAGGGCTGGCAATCGAGGAGCCCATGGCGGAGTGGATATCGAGGGCGGAGCGGCCGCATCTGTCTCTGCGGCGGGAGACAAATCGATGGGAGTGGCGTGGGATCCGAATGTCGAGCGCCGCGAGGTGCTGCGGCGCGAGGACGGTAGCACCTGGGTTGAGCGCACAGTCTACAAGGTGAGCGAACAGTCTTGATACTTGGCGGCGGAGGCTCAGCTCTAACACCTGCCTCACCTGCGACTGGTAGGGCCGGTGGATTAGTGGGAGTTTGCAGACGGTCTCGCTCAAGACGTGGCGGTATGTCCCGTTCTGTGTGATGGTTCTCTCTGCCTGGCTTCTCACCCTATGCGTTGCCCAGGGTCGAGGAAACCGGCGCCATCGTGATCGTCATGATCCCCGCAGACGAGCGCGACTGGGTCGATCTGCCCAACCACTCTGGTGGCGGCGACACTGCCTGCAATGGGGGACAGCGCGTGGACTGCATTCTTGGCGGCTGGCTTTTGGCGCCGACCCCGGGCGAGGAGACGTGCACGGTGACGTGGCTCATGCAGGCCAACTTCGGCGCGTGTGACCCGCAAGAAGAATTCACGGGTACCCTCGGCCTGCGGGTCGCGGTCGCGCGCCGGGTGCTCTTGTCGTGGGCGAACGAGGTGTCGAGTCTGCTTGCCGCGCTTGAGACGACGTACGAGCCTGAGTACTACCGCCGCGTCGGCCCGATGCTCTCGACTGGCGCCTTCCAAAAGCTACAACTCGACCAAACGGAAGTCACGATGAGCGCGCTCGAGGACCCACGCGTGTACGCGGTTGCGTGCGAGCTGGAGCCGCGGCTTTGCCTCCTCTTGCACAAAAGCTCGAACCGCAACGCTCTCGTCTTCAAGGTCAACATGAGCACCAGTGTACGTTTCTCGTGTCGAGGGATGTGCAGTGAGTCGTCTCTCACCACCGCGTGTTGTTGTTGTTGTTGGCGATGGCGCGCTAGTCCAAGAGCGACGTGGACGCTCATGCGCCACTCAAGGCTGAGTGGATCATGTTCGAGAAGTCAGGCAACCCGCGACAGGAACTGTCAGCCGTCGAGCGCAACACCACGTACAAGTTCTTGACACGTCTGATGGCTCCCAACGTGCACCGCGTGTCGCTCGACCTGCTGCGCCGCGACTGCGTGCTGCGCTACGACCCCATGCACGGCTATGCGCTCTTCACAACCATCAACGGGCAGCCCAACACTCTGCTCAAGCGCGTGTTCCTGTCATACGCCAAGGCGCCTCGCATGGGTTTCGCCCGGCTTGAGGAGGTTGCACTCGTTGGCGAGACTGAGACAGAGGTCATGGCGGTGGGATAACCAAGCAGGGGATGCATCTGACGTTACAGCTAGCGCTGTGTCACAGTTCTCGCACCGCGCTTCTTCTCGCTGCAATCCAAGATGCAGATCAATCAAGAGTTGACGGCGGATCCACGCACACGCAGTGCACGATGCTCAGCGTCGCGATGCATCTAATGGGGTGGAAGATCGCAATTCTAGAATAGTGGCTTTGAAATCGATGGTTTGAACTAAGAGCGAAGCAGGATGGTCCGAGGTGGACCTCCTCGTCCATTCGTGCAATGCGATCGATCAGTTAGATGGAAGCCGCTACCCCCTCCTGCATCAGTCAAGCGGGGAGAGTAGATGGCAGAGCGCATGAGTCCATGGCAGAGTTCGGTGCGCAAAGGGAATTCAGTCCCACCTTTTCGAACTCGGCATCCAGCGAGCGAGCAACGGGCAGCGGCGAGTTGGTGGTATCATCAGAGTCGGTCGCGCTCTTCGCTCCATCACGGCCCTGTGTCTCCGTTGGCTTGCGAACGGGGCTCGGCCGCCGAGAGTCGAGGGTTGAGGAGGGATCAACGCCGTCACCTTCCGATGCGGAGAGGTCGTTGGTCTTCGCCACACTGGACGGAGCGCTCGCCGAAGCGCTTGTGGTGCCCGACTTCTCCTCGGACAGCACTAATGTGGACGACTTGAGAATGCTCCCGATCGACACTGGCAGGAACTGTGGCCACCGTGCATGGCAAATGGATTAGCGCGCCTCGACCAACGTCGCCGAGAAGCAGCGAGTGCACTTACTTCAACAGGGGCAAATCGCGAGTCCGGCAGACTGCGCGGGGATTTGAAGCTCCCCTTGCGAGTCGGGTCCTCGAACGACGGACTGCAGCTCTCACTTCGATTGGAGTGGCGGCGCGTAAGGTACGACGAGCTTCGGTACGGAGACACGTGGTCGCTGGGAGAGATAGCGGGCTTGAATGTACACTCTTGCATCTCGAGCTGCTGCTTGAGCTTCTCGCGCTCCTCGACCACTTGGTTCTTGTGGCAAATAGAGAGCCGCTTCCACACTGGCGGTGAGGATGCACTGCTGTTGCCAGACGCGTTGGTTGATGAGACGCTCGGACGGAACGTGCACTCAGCCATCTCGTTCTGGACCCGTACTTCCTCGCTTGCCTGGAGCTTCTCCTTGATTCGCTCCTTCTCCTCGTACAACCGCTGACGGTACACAACGAGTGCGATGCACCCAGAGAGCGTCAGTGCGACCTACCACAAGTCGAGCGATCAGCGCAGCAGCATACCTCAAAGATTGGCTTGTCGGGAGAGGTATATTCTTTCTGCTTGGCCTTTATCTCCTCAGGCATTTCGGAAATTTTGGGCTGCACGCAGCACGTTAATCGCGGGCTCGAGGCAGTAGCGGCCAGTCTCAGCTGCCCCGACTCACCTTGTACGAGAAGCGTCGCTCCTCCTCCAACTTCTGCTGCTCGCGCTCGGCGCTGAGCTTCTGCACGTGGTCCTTCTTGTACAAACGCATGTGGAACGGCTCCTTCGGCTGGGCGTCGCTCTCCTTCGCCTTGTGCGACGTCGTCAGAAGCTTTGGCTGGAACGGCGCCTTGGCCTTCTCTTCGTCCTCACGCTCCTTCCGCAGCCGCTCGATGCGCTCCGCCTGAACCTTGCCAGCGCGATAGAGTCGGTCGTAGATCTCCCCTTCCTCCGCCTCGCCGACGCTCACATCCGCCTTGACGTTTGACTTCTTCGAGAGCAACTTGGGCTTGAAGGTGCACTCTGACATCTCTGCCTCTTTTCGCTTCTGCTCGAGCTGGAGCTGCTTCTGCTTCTCGCGTTCTGCATCATACAAGGGCTTTGATTGCACCGGCGACTTTGGCGGCTTGACCTTGGGCCGAAACGAGCACTCTACCTCGTCCTCCTTCCTCTTGGCCAGAGCTTTATCCTCGCGCTTCTGCTTGATTTCTCGCGCCTGCATGTATAAGTTCTCGTAGCGAGGGCGAGTCGTCTCTCGCGCCAACTTCTTCGCCTTGCTAGTGATCGACGGGCGGAATGTGCACGTGGCTTCGTCGTGCTTGCGCTGCAATTCCTGCTTCTTCGCCTGCAACTGCCTGGCGTCCTCGTGCAGCGCAAGGAAGCGATCCATCTCGCCCAAGCTCGGTCGCTTCGTGGCGCCGGCACCGGCGTGGGAAACATTCGGAGCAAACGTGCAGGCTTCGTCCACCTCGGCACTACGTGCTTCCTTTCGAAGCTTCGCAGCCTTCGCGTCTTCGTACAGGCGGTTGCTGGCTGCCTCCGATTTGGCTTTGCTCATGCGCTTTGGCGGAAACTTGGTACCATCTTGGCCAATACAGGCGGCCACTGCCCCAACACCACCCTCTGTATCGAGGCGTTTGGCTGGAGATGGCGGATTAGCGTCTTTCACGGACTTCGAGTTTCCCTGTGCCATTGTCGCCCGCTTGTATCGAGGCGTTGCCGAGACGCTGTAGACTACAGCCTTCGGTACGCTCTTTTTCGCCGCCACAGTCTTGGCCGGCACCGTTTTTTTTGGGTTCTCCGTCCGAGTAGCCCCAGAAGTCGAGATAGGCTTCACTGCCTTACCTGAGTAGGTTGGTTTCTTGCTGGACTTGGCCGCGGTTGGAGCCTTCGTCATCGACACACGCGACGCGGCAGTGGAACTTAGTGCTGCTGAGCGAGATACCGCCGGCTTTGCTATCTTCTTCGGCGCGATCGGAGCCGGCGGAGGAGCCGTAGTCGTGCTCTTCTTGCCTTTAGACAAGACAGCTGGCGACGAAGGGGACTGCGTTGAGCTCTTCGCAAAAGCAGAGGCAGACTCGAGGCGCGGTGCAGCGTCAACACTCGATGGAGAACCACTGGGCTTCACGGGACTGTCAGGCAGCGCCACCGGCTTGGTGGTGCTACCTTCATTTCCCTTCGGAGACTCCGCAGATTGGGAACTAGTCTGCCTTTCCCGCGCTTGGACTCCGGAAGATGGCAACTCGCAGCTGGACTCGCGCTCGTCGTCTGCACTCACCGAGTCGACAGTTCTCTCTTGCTTCTCGGACTTACCCTCTAATGTGGAGCATACTGGGCCACTCACAAGAATGGGGAGCGGAAACGACACGTCGGAGGCATGGCTTCTCTCGTCGTGCGGGGCCTTCCCGAGCGCTGCATCGCCGCTGAAGGCAACGGGTGTTGATCGCTGCGTTGCTTCCGAGTCCGATGACGCATCATGGTTCGGACTCGCCAACAGCGACGGACTTGAACCTCCTCCTGACTCGGAGTCCGTTGGATCGCCCTTTTGTGGTTCGTCAGTCCATTCACCTTCCTCCTCTGCTCCGAGAACCTCAGCAGCCTCGATCCTGGCAGCTGCCTCATTCTCGCATGTGGATGCAGAGAACACAGATGCCAACACCAAGGTCTTGTCCATCTCGGCGCCGTGGGAGGCTGCTGATGCGGTAGCACAATTGTCCTCAGCATTGATAGTCGATTCCGCGACCACGAGGCTCGGCGCTGGCGGAGGTGCTTGGGCCGAGCGCTGGACATCAAACTCGGCCGCGGCAGCTCCATGCGCTGCCACGTCTTCCTTCTCCTCCCTCGGAGTCGCAATGGCCACATCGACGACAGTCGCGCCAGCCGCAGCTGGAGCGAACGCGTCAACTACCAGCTGCGCGTCGATCGTCGACGAGTCCGCATCCATTGTGGAGCCCTCTGCGCCTCCTCTGGACAACTGACGCGCGGTCTTCGTCTGTCGGCTGCGTCGCTGCGGACTGGGATTCGGGGACGTGGCAGCACTCACGAGCGCTTGCGGTGGCGGCGAGGTTCCAGCAGTAGGAGTGCGCTCTGGAGATGCAGGCGTGGCGGCAGCAACAGCAGCGGGAGGTTTCGCGATCGAATCGTCGTTGCTGCGCGCCTCGGCCATAGTAAAGCCAAGTTGAAGCCGCTCGTCGACCGTTTTTGAAGTGGCACTGGATCGACGATTTGGACCAAATCGTTGGTGGCATCCAGACCGCTTGAACTTGGGTTCACTATGCCGAGGCATGCCCGTTGCATCTCAACTCCCGAAATAGCGAGAAACCGTCGAGGCGATAGTATCCGGTACAACACCGGTACAATACCGATTCGTTCATGCATTCTGCCGCCATGCGATTCAAATTCGCCGAAATGGACGAGGTGGAGGTGGCGGTCGGGGAGGAGCAGCGCGCGCTGGTGGTCGATGGACCGGCCGCGCAGGCCGCGGACGTCTGCCGGCGGCTCCTGCGCTCGGACGACAGCGCCCAGCGCGTGGAGACGGCGCGGCTGGTGCTCGATCGGCTGCGCGCGGGCGGCGGTGCGAGCGACTCGGCGGACGAAGTGAACACGCTGCTGCGACTGCTCAGCAACTACGTGGCACCAACGCGCGCGCTGACTGAGGAGGCGCTGTCGCTGCTGCATTTCAGCGAGCACCGCGTGGTGCTTATCCATCATCTGTCCAAGGCAAGGTGGCGTCGTGGCGGTCGTACGGTCGGTGGTGTTCTGACGCGATGGCTCTCGGCCGATGGGTGGACGAATGGCTGGATGGACGAATGCAGCTCACCTACCAGTCCAAGGAGTGCGTCAAACTGGTGATCGACGCCTACCTGGAGTTGCTGGCAAGCGATCGGACGATGCTGGTTCCCATCCTTGGGTCGCTCGCGGACATGCCATTGGACTCTCACGACAAGAGCGAAGTCATCGACGCCACGCAGGTTGGACGTCGCGCCGGTCGGACTCACAAACAAATGGGCGAGTGGACGCGCCTCACTCTCGGGCTGTTGCCTCGATCAGATGCTGTTGGATGCAGCCGCGGAAGAAGACGTCCCGGCCGTCGTGCAAAGCCTGCTCTCCATGGCGACCGCCTCGACCGCTCCGAAAGTGGCCAGCCGACTGCGCGCCGAGTGCGCTCGCGTACGGCCTGACACGCTCCGTCTCACCATTGAGGTAACTTCTGTCCCTCGGCTCGCGCCACCGCTGCATCCGCTTACTCTGGCGGTGCGCTTGAGCCGCGCAGGTCGTCGGCCGCTTCGCGACGGCCAGGTCGGCCGCTATCAAGGCTTTCCTGCATCTCATCCGCCAAGCTGACGCCCTGACACCGTTCGACATCATCTTGCTGACGTTCCTAATCGGTAGATCTGCCGAGAACGAGGTGGGTTTCGGCCTCTGGCTCCCCTCCCCTCCTCGCGTTTGCTTTCTCTCTCTCTCTCTTGACCCTTCGCGCTCGCTGCACAGGCCGCTGTGCGCGCCGCCAGCTCGGCCGCGCAGTCGGGCAGCGTCCATGCGTCGGTCATGCGCGCGGCTGCTGAAACACTGCTGCTACCCGAGTGGAGTGCGCTACTCCCGAGTTTTGTCCGACTCTGCAGCTGCTTCCTCGCTGCGTGCTTCCACAGCCGCGTGAAGCCGTCGACAGCCGCCGACCTGATCGCAGTGGCCGTCCGATCCCTTGTGGCCACCATCGACGCGCGCAGCCTCGTTCGAGAAGAGGTGAGCAACTCCCTGCATTAACCACAGCTGCCTATCGCTACGGTCCAACCGGCACTCATAGTCGAGTGGCGGCGCAGGCGCTGACGCTGCTGTTGGCGATCGTGAGCCACCCACCCAAGTTGCTGCTCTTCGCGAATTCCAGCGCGTCGATGCGCAGTCGCGGCTTCTTGGCGTGGAAGGTAGCCGAGGAGATTGCAGCGCAACTCGCGACGCTCGCCACTCTCAACCCGCGCGCGCTCGCTCCCTATTCGCACCTGTTCCTGGACCACCTGCACGGCATCTCGGCGTCCCCGAGTGAGTACGGTGGCGACCGGTCGGAGGCGTTCCCAACGCACATCCTCGACACGCTGTGCTCGACCATGGCGCTACTCACCAAGCAAGAGCGCGGCGTCTACTCGCTCGTGATGATCACTATCCAGAAGCAGCTCGCAGCTCGGCCCGGAGGTCCAGCCGTCGCCGCGTTCACCTCGCTTTCGACTTGCCCGCCCGGCCCTGCGGCGTCGGCTGCCGACCTCCGACAGCTCATGGCCGTCTTCCTCTCGGGGTACCTGCTCAAGCACGGCGTCGTCGTTGAGCCGCGCGACCGCAAATCGCTCGCAAGTTGGATGCTGCGGCTGCTGTCGGCGGCCTCGCGTGACGAGACGCTTCTTCACGTGATCCGGTTCGTCCGCGACGAGATGTTGCGCGGCGGAAGCGGCCTCGGCGCCGAGAGTTCCTCGACTCGCGCCTTGTTCTGCTCGTCCATGACGCAAGTCTTCCAGAAGAAGGGCTTCGCCGTGCTCAGCCGCGCGCGAGCACTGCAGCGAGCGAGCGAGGGTCTTTGCATCCGCCCCGAGATGTGTCCAGCCGCCGCTCCGGAGGACGACGCCGACGCAGCGGACGCCGCGCTCGTCGTCGACGTCGCCGCGTACGTGAGCAAGATGCGGCTCGGTGCGGCCGCGAGCTTTGGACCTCGAGACGCAGCGGGCCAGGCGTCCCGCCAGCGAGAGAGCACGATCAAGATGCTGCTGCTCCGAGAGCTCTTCCGGTCGCAGCTGACGCTGTGCGAGCCTGAGGAGCGCCAGAGGATGCTGGCAGCAGGGTTCGCCTTCCCGAGTGCGCTGGAAGCAGCCGCGGCGAGCAGCAAGAGCGGCGCGCTCGGTCCGTCGGCGCTCAGCGCGGTGATCTGGAGCCTCGCGTGCGCGCTGGACGTTTGTGTCGAGGCGACCAACTCGCTGGCGAGGCTGTCCGCGCCGGAGAGCGGCGAGTCAACGCGATCCGAGGCGGCGCTGGCCGCCATGCGCGTGCGCCTTGTCGAGTGCTTCCGGCTGCACGACCAGCTCGCGCGCATGCTAGCGGTGCAGCGGTTCAAGGTGCACTCGCTGCTGGAGGCGCTGCCGAAGAGCGACGACAGCGCGGCGAGCAGCGGCCAGCGGGTCGCGAGTCAGCGCCGAGAGCTCGAGCTGCTGCTGGAGGACGCGGCGGCCGTCGAGCAGATGGCGGGCGGCGCCGCGCGACCGATCCGGGGCGAGCAGCCCTACGCGTCGCTCTTCGGACTTAGCCTGCGCGTCGTCTGCCTGGCGTTCCAGGACCAGTGGAAGCAGTCGGGGCCGGCGCTGCCTCTGGCGCACGAGCTCGTGCTGCTGCGCGCGCTGCAGCGCCACCTGCAGCCGGGGAGCGCCGCGGTCAGCCACGCGGACGTCGGGAGGGGCGACGGCGCCGGTGCCGCGACCAACGCAGCCGGGCGGAGCACCGAGGCGACGGTGGATTCGCTCGTCGCTCGGGTCGAAGGGCGGCGGACGCTCAAGTACTTGGTCGCCCGAGCAGAGGCGCTCTCTCGCGGGGTCGCCAACAGCTTGTTCAGCCATGGCGGCCGCGCGGCGGCCAGCGGCCAGGACGAGAGCGAGAGCGAGAGCGAGAGCGACGAGGAGGCCCGCGACGGCGAGGCGACGGCGGCCGCCATCATCCACGAGCTCATGGTGCGCGGCCTCGAGAGCATCCACGGCTCCCTGCGCGCGGCGCTGGACGAGTGCGCAACGACGGATCCGAGGCGTCGCGCGGGGCGGGACAGACTCATCGCCGCGCTGGCGGCCGGCTCGTCGCCCCAGCGGCCGCGCGCGCCGGCCGCCAGCGCAGCGAACGTGCAGCGCGAGCTCCTCTTCCGGCACTTGGCGCGGCAGTGCCTGCTTGTGACGGTGCGCCTCTGTCCATTGTCATTGACGCATTCTTTCTCGCTCTCTCTCTCTCTCTCTCTCTCGTGGCTGACGGCCGGATGGGCGGCGCTCGTCTCCCCTCGTCCCGCGCGCAGGACGCGTCGCTGAGCTGCGCGGGCGTGGACCTGGTCGCGGCGCTCGTGCAGAGCACCAAGAAGGAGCGGTACGTGAGCCAGCTGTGCCTCGCGCTGCTGTGCCAGTCCCTGCGGCCGCGCGGCGCCTCGGCCGCTGCCTCGACGGCGGCCGACGCTGGCGGCAAGCTCACGGCGGACGGGCTGCCCGTAGGCCCGCTGCCGCACGCGGTGGTCGCGCCGAGGGGCGGCGCGCAGGTCTCGCTGGCCAAGTATCGGTGCGCGTCGGCCAGGTGGCGGCACTGCGCGCACCTCGTGGTCGGCGTGTGGGCGTTCGCGCCGTCGGCGGCGCTCGGCTCGCTGCTGCTGCTCCGGCTCGTCGAGGAGGCGCGCGCGCTCGTGGCGTCGACGGCTGCGCGGCGGCCGAGGAAGCGGCGGCGCGTCCGCGCGCACGAGGAGGAGGAGGAGGAGGAGGACGAGGATTACGTCGAGCCAAAGCTCATGGCACCCACGGGCGAGCACCAGGTGCTCAAGAGCCTGACGACCGACTCGCTCCCGGTCGTGCTCGACGCCGTGCTGCTGTGCGCGGTCGCCTCGCTGTTCCGCGCGGCGCCGGGCGGCCGGGCGGCGGCGCGCGGCGGCGACCCGTTCGAGGCGCTCGCGCTGGCCGTGGACGTGCTCGCGAGCGCGCTGCGAGCGCTCGTGGCCGCCGAGCGCGCGGGACTGACCATGCCCGTGCGCACCAACCAGCTCGCGCTGCGCGCCAGCGCCTTCGCCATGCGCAGCCTGCGCGGCGCGCTGGCCAAGTGCGCGGCCTGGCGCGTCCGGCGGCGCGTGGACGACGCCGCGGGCGACGTCGCGCACCTCTGGACGCTCTTCGACCGCGTCTCGCGCGCGCTCGCGGCTGCCGACGCGGTGCTCGCGAGCTTCCAGGAGCGCGTCATGCTCAAGATGCAGCGCGAGACGGCAGCCATCGGCGTGCGGTCGCGCTCGCGGCTCGAGGACGCGGGCGAGGACGAGGATGAGGGCGAGGGCGGCGCGGCGGCGAGACGCAGGACCGAGCCGGGCGGGAGCTCGACGCGCTGGCGCAGCGGCTTGCTGGCCCAGGCACTGGGCGGCGAGTTCCGCCCGCGCCGGTCGATCGCCAAGGGCGAGGCCGCGCTGCTCCCGCACTTGGCGCACAGCGTCCAGGAGCTGCGCGACTTCCTGGACGAGCAGCGGTACGTGGCCAGCCGGCAGCCGAATCAGCCGTGGCCCGCGTAGATCGCGGCCGAGGCGCTCGCGTCGAGGCACTCACATTGAGGCGCTGCGTGTCCCCAGGTCCGTGCACAACTGCGACCCCGAGCGGCGAGCGAGCGCGCGCGCGGCCAGGCCGCCCGGCTACGCCGCCGTCGGACGGCTCGCGCTCGGCAGCGACGAGTTCGTTCGCTTCTGCCGCGACGAGCCGGTCGAGGACTTGCTCGCGTCCGGCGTGCTGGCCGACTGGGCGCCGGCGGCGCGGGAGCTGAGCGACGACGAGGACGAAGACGGCGAGAGCGAGGAGGAGGAGAACGAGGACGAGGTGGACGAGGAGGAGGAGGACGACGCAGAGGGAGACGCAGACGACGCGTAGCGAAACGTACATGCCGAGCGATCAGGCGGCGCCGCCACCGCTCCGCCGGCCGCTGCCAGCGCCGCGAGCCCGGTCTGGCGACCGCGCTACCCGAGCTTGGCTAGCTTCTGCTGCTGCCGCGAGCGGAACACGTCGTGCGCCGGCCGCTTGCTGAGCACGCCCTGTCCGTCCGCGCCGTCTCCGTCGCCGCCGGTCTTGCGTTCGGCCTCGGCCGCCTGCTTCTGCTGCTGTAGCTGCTGCTGGCGCTGCTCGATGGCGCCGCGCGGCGGGAAGTCGACCATGAGCACCGCGCGGAAGACGTGCTCGGCATCCGCGATCGGCCCGTTCCACGGCAGGTGCAGCGGCAGCATGGACGCGAACTCCTTGAGGAAGTCGGGCAGCGCGGGGCCGGGGACGAGTCTACTTCGTGGAGCGGCCACAGATGGTCAGTCCGTCAGTCTTGGAGCTAACAGACAAGAACAAGTGGCGCCGACGTACCGCTCAAACTCGGGCGTGAAGCCGCTCCCGTCGCTGCCAGACCCTCCGAGTCCATCGCCAGCCGCATCGCCGGCGTCGTCGCTACCCCCTGGCCGCTTGGACGCGCCGTACATGTCCAGGAAACTCTGATCGAATTTGGACGCCGGCCGCAGATCCAGGAACGAGTAGCGGTGCGCGACGCTCAGCAGCCCCTTGGTCTCCACAAACGGCGCGTCCGGGAACGCGAGCGCGCGGCGCGCTTCGACCTTGGCGACAGTCGCGAGGTCCCCGCCATTCGCCACCATCGTGTGCTCGAACTGCACATAGCGGTCCCAGATCGGCCGCGACACGTCGACCGGCATCACGGCGAGCACCTTCTCGAACAGCGAGCGCATGTCTGTTGCCGATCAGAGTCGCACACAAGAGTCAGCCACGCCTGGACGGCTCCATCACGAAAAACCAGGAGCGTAAGGCACATACTGTTGTCGTCGTTGAGGTGTCCGAGGAAGTCGAGGTAGCACAAGACGTAGGCGGGCTCCTGGATGCACTTCTTCAGTCCAAGCTCGAAGATCTTGAGCGCGATGTCCTTGCCAGCGTCTGACGTGTCGCTGTAGAACTCGAGAAGAGCTGCCCATGCAAGCGCAACCATCAGCCAACCGCGGCAACGCACAAGCTCCCGACGCATCAACGTACCGGACGCGGCGTACACGTGATACGTGCACGCACCCTCGCGCTCGTCCTTGCGCGCGCGCTTGAACACGGCGCGCGCCTCGCTCAGCCCCTTCGCCCCGAACGCGCGGCGCGCAAAGCGCTGATACGCCACGTAGACGAGCGCCGACACGTTCTCCTTGATCATCTTCTCGTAAATGGCCTTGGCGGCCTGCACGTTGCCTTGTAGCTCGTGGTGGTCCGCGAGCGCGAACTGCAAGTAGCTCGAGTCCGGCATGGCCTCGAGCCCGCGCTCGAGCACGACGGCGGCGGCGTCGTGGTCGTTCGACTGGTTCTCGTACGCCGCGTACTGGTACCACGCCTCCGGGTAGTAGCGCTTGAGGCTGACGAACACCTCGAACGTGTACCGCATGCGTGACTTGTGGCGCAGCGCGTCGAGCCGCTCGGGGTTGTCCGCCTCGTAGGCGAGGACGCGCTGCCAGGCGACCATGTTGGCGGCATCGAGCCGCAGGTTCGTGGCGGGCACCGCGAGCGCGTTGACGTTGATACGCTCGAAGAGCTTCTTGCGGTCGCGCAGCACGGCCCGCGCGGCGTCGAACTTCTGGCGGAACACCTTGAAGAAGTTCTGCGCGAGCACCTCGTTGTTGGGGATGCTCCGCTCGAACTTTTCGTAGTCGCGCCAGATGCCCTCCATGTTGAGCAGCGGGACCATGACGGCGCGGTGGAAGAGCTTGCGCACGTTCAGGAACGCCTGCGGGTCCGCGTCCTCCTGCGCGAACGAGAGATACATCTGCCAGATGGGCGCCGCATGGATCGAGCCGCCCACGCGCTCGAGCGCCAGCTCGAAGGCGTCCACCATGAGGAGGCGCGCCGCCGCCACCGCCGCCGGATCTCTCGAGTCCACCGCCACATCCAGCTTGACAACCCGCGTGAAGTTGAGGTAGAAGCGCCACAAGTCCACGTTCGGGCACCGGATCTCCATCAACGACTTCTTGATGATCTCCTGCACGCGCTCGTACTGCTTCTCGCGCAACTCGTGCTCGGCGAACAGCCGCCACCAGCGACCCTGTCAGCGGCGATTGGAGCGTCAGAGCGTCAGCAGCGGCAGCGGACGCGCGTCACAGACGGAGCGCTTGATACCAACGCACCGAAGTTGGAAACTGCGTGAGGAACCGGCCGTAGTAGCCGCGCGCGCCGGTAATGGGTAGCTGCTGCACCTCCGTCATGAGCGCCATCCACGCGTCCGTGTCCCACTCGTGCTTCTCCACTGCCTCCCAGCAGCGCTGGAACTTGGGCGATCTGCGCGCTGCGTCCTGTGCCAGCGCGTTTGTCACCTCTTCCATCGACGCTGACGACGTCGCGCTGTTCGCTCCCGTCGCTGAGGTAGAAGCGGAGGCGGAGGCGTCACTCGCACCTCGCATAGATGCTGGAACGGCAGCTGAGGCGGCTGCAGCGACAGCGACAGCGGCGGCGGCGGCGGCGGCAGCAGCAGAAGCGGAGTCAGAGGCGACTGCAGCATCTCCCGTCGAGTCTTCAGCGTTGCTGTTGCTCTCCGTCGCCTCTGCAGCAAGCGGCTCCTCCGTCGCGACTGTATCGACCGGCTGCGCGTCTGTCTTCTCGTCCGTAGCTTCCGCTGCCAGCGCAGCCACTGGTTCCTCCTTCACGGCCACTTCGACCAGCTCCGCGCCTGCCTTTTGGTCCTCAGTTTCTGCTGGCAGCGCAGCCACCGGCTCCTCCATCGAGATCGAATCGACCGGCTGCACGTCAGTCATTTCGCTCTCAGCTTCCGCCGACTGCGCATTCGCCGGTTCTTCTTTCACAGCCGCATCGACCGACTGAGCGCTATCCTTGTCGCTCTCCGCTTCTCCTGGCTGCGCGCTTGGTGTGTCGCTCTCCGCTTCCACCGGTTGCGTCTGCGGACCATTCGCCTCCTGTCAGTCGCCGCCAGTCGCAAGTCCCTCGAGCCACGACACATGACGCACCGCCACCTGGTCCGCGACGTCCGGCGCGAGCGTGGGCGATGGTGCGGGTGCGGCCGCGGGCACCGGCGCGGCGCCACCGGTCGCGAGCGTCACGACGATCGGCTCGTCCTCCTCCGAGCTGTCGTCCACCTTTCCCATCGTCCCTCTCGTGCTCACTATTGGGGGAAACTGCGCGTCTCGAAGCGAAGCGCCGATGGCGACCAAGCGGGAGATGCTCTTTGCGGATTCGCTAATATCTCGTAGTGTTGACGATATGATTGGATAATAAGATGCTGGCAGCGATTTGCGATGAGGTGGTCCACACGAAGCGGGACCTGAAACGGCGCGAGGCTCTGGGTTTGCCTTCCGAGATGCAAATGCGTGGTGCAATGCTGCCGCGCGGGCGATCCAGCGCTGCGTCCGTGCCGGCTGCCGCCGGTCAAGAGAACCTTCCACCGCGTGAGCAGCGAGGGCGCCGCGACGCCGCGACGAGCCGCTCGACGCTCAAGCTCCTCCAGCTCCCCAAGCACCAGTCTCCTTCGAGCGAGGCCAAGTCTCTGAGAATGCATGATGCCACTTCTTCCCGAAGTGCGGATCGTCGACAAACTCGTAGGTCCGACCGACGCATGTCACCAGTCGCGCCACTGAGAGGCAATCATGTCGGTGATGTGGCGAGCCTCAAGCTCCTGGGATCGCAAGCGCGGCGACTGCCTCTCAAGCCTCGAGAGTATGTGTATGAGCCAGCTCCGAAGGTAGCCCGGCGCGCAGATCCTCCAGCGTCAAAAACAACTAGTATCAATACGGAAGAAGCAACCGTTTCGCGAGCAGCATCCTCGCAGGCAGTCACGGCAGTTGATGACAAGGTCACGCAGACCTCGTGCGCGAATCCATCACCAGTGCCGAAAGAAGGCTGGTGTTGTTCTCCAATATGCGAGCTTCCTTCAGAGGAGAAGGCTTCGAGGACCCTCGATAAGGGAGAGGATCGAAACGTTGGTGTCCAGTGCCAGCTACTCGAGAATAGTCGTGCAGCACCATGCGAGTGCGTTGCCTCGATGAGCATCGCTGACAGATTCCCGATCTGGATCGACCTCACGACTGGGACGACGGACGGAGCGTCGCACAACGAGCCCATGAGGTACCTTCAAGTCGCCACTTTCATGGAAAATCCTCTCCATGGTAGCTCTAGCTGGGAGATCGCTCCAAGGTCGGTCAGTCTGGTTGTTGAGAGCGACGATGACGAACTCCGCATAGCTGAGCGTGGGCACACAAGCAAAGAGCCACTCGAGACTGAAATCCAAGTACCAAGCGGCGATCCACAAAATCAGAGTACGACTGAAGCTGCGTCCGCTGCTCATCGACAGCGCTATCTGCTCCACTTCGCGGCTAGCAGTGCGACGGACGTGGTGAATTCCGCAGATGAAGGCGTTCAAGCGCTGATCAAGGCGAAAAGCGACATGGATCGAATGAGGCAGCGCCTGCTAGAGCTGGAGGAGCTAGCTGATGGGATGGATTACGAGTTCAAGCTAACGTATCAGGTGAGCTATCCGGTATCCACCTACCGAACTCCTCCAACTAACCAGAGTACTGTCGGCTCACAGAGACTTGGAGGAGATGAAGACAGTCAGCGAGACAACGACAAGATGCGGACTCGGCGGGTCCTCAGCCAAGTTGATCAACTTCTTCACGCCACGACACCTCATGGTATCGGAGACAACGACGGATTTCAACCGCCCGCTTCTACAGGAGTATTGGTCGAGAAAGCGGCGAGCGATGCAGTAGCAGCCAGGTGCGTTCGGCCTCCGCGATGCATTGCTGTCGAGAAAGAAGCTGACCAATGCATGCATGTTGACCGTTTACTGCTCTGCTTCGTCGCCCCAGAGCGTTGCTGGAGCAGCTTGAGCAACTAACTCTACGGCGTGGTGACGACGCCGGCGAAATATACTGATGAAGAAGTCAGTGACAGCACCGCAATTAGTCCTGCGCCGGATTCTCACTGCGGTGGTCGTCATCACACTGATTGTCGCTCCCAGGGACCGGTTGGAGGGACTGACGCGCGTCCAGTGTCATTAGACGCTGATTCCATCGCTTGTTGGTGAGAGACCTGAGACCATTAACGCCGACACAACATAATGAGGCCCTACAGTCGCAGATGCGTGCGTACAGCCGACCGAGAGACACCTGATCCAGGTACGCACCATGCAGTGAGGCTGCGCTTATCGAGGTTCGCGGCGATCCGACCCAGCACAGTTTCGCCCAGGCACCGCCAATTGAGTGCTACAAGTCACATGATACCGCCCGTTGGTGTAAGAATGCCGGCACTGCGTCGACGTCAAGCTCGGCTCATCGGACTTACCGTTGATTTCCCAAACGAGCGTGTCGACCTCCTCATCCAGACGGTCTCTCGACTTGATCGCAGCGAGTTTGTCCGCCTCGGTCTTGTCCAGCTTCTCCTCGAGTTCCTTGATCTGACGCCGCAACTCTTCCGCCGCGAGCGTCTGCGACTGGATCGTCGTGTCGATCGCGACTGCATCGGCCTCCGCGTGTATAATCCGACGCTGGCGCTCCAGCCGCGTGCTCAATGCGAGCTCCACCTTCTCTGCAGGCGTCTCGGGTGGCGCGTCTTGGTGTAGCTCGACCGTGTACGAGAGCTGCTTGGGGTTCACCCACGAGAAGGAGTTGTCCCAGACCAGCAGCACCATGCCAGGTCCCGCGAGCTCGAACCTGCCCTCGACCTGGCGTTTCTGACTCTCGTAGCGGCGCAGCTCCAGCACCTCCATGACCGACCCGTCCGCACACAGCATTTGCACTGCTCCACCGTGTCAGCGCGTGCGAACCGACAGCAGGGCAACGAACACGGCTCGGGACTCACCGCCGAAGTTCACGTCGTAGTCGCGCGTCGAGAACGTGAAGCGCAGCTCACCCTTTGGCGCATCCAGCTTGACGGGCAGCTGGAACGCACCAGCCGCCGCCACGGGCACGTTCGAGCTGCGCCACTGCAGCTCGTGCGCGATCGCCGCGGCCGCCGGCTTGGCGCTGCGCGGCGGCCCGTCGATCGCGCGCAGCAGCTGCCGCCACTCGGGTCGCGCGCTCAGCCGCTGCTCGCGCGCCAGCAACTCCTCCCGCGCACGCTGCTTCTCGGCCGCGCGTTCCAGGCGGCGCTCCTTGGCGCGCCGCGTCATGTCGAGTGGTCGGTCGCTTCCGCTTCTCCCACCGCCTTTCCGTGGCGCGGTTCGTTTCGTGGCTCAATTGGCCAAAATGGTCCACGTGTTGAAGGCACAGAAGACGCTCGGGAGCAATTCCCAAAACAAGGCGGTATAGTGGAGATACGATGTTTTTACGGACTAGAGGGGTGAACAGCGCATGCCGCCTATCGACCCGCCGTCCAGGACCGAGAACGCGAGGTCGACAGGCGGCGGGCCGGCAGGAGCCGAGCGGCTTATCAGCCAAGGGCCAGGCTGTTCTCGAGCGCGGGGTGGCGGCGCCGCGCGCAGAGCCTTCTATTGGAACTCGGACGAGTCGTAGATACCCGGCAGCATCGTGCTGACCTTCTCGGCGATTGCCATGACGATCCCGCTGGTTAACGCAAGCGCGACGGAGTCAGTGCCGTTGCACATGCAGACTCTTGCGGCGCTCCAACAACAGCCAAGGCGCACCTGCGGTACGACGAGATGCCCTTGGCCTTGAGCCAGTACCAGAACGCGTCGCAGTGCTCGGCGCAGCCGACCAACCCATCGTCGCTCTCGTCCGAGTTCCCCTGCGCCACAACACGCGATATTTGCGCGGATCGGTCAGCGCCATTGCCGCACCGCTCCCAGCTGCACCAAGACCAAACGCACCTTGAGCATAAGGAACTTGCCGATGAGCTGGAACGTGTTCTCGATCTGCTCGCCGTCATCTCCGCTGCCGAGCTTGGTAACCGCAGCGTCGCCGATGCCAGGCACCTCCTTCAGGTCGCCGGTCAGCGGCGCACGCAGGAAGTCGGCGAGCGTGTCCTCGGCCACGCGGGACTTCTGTGGGTCGTAGCCGTCGGCCATCTCGGCGGGAACCGTTCTTCTTCTCGGGGCGGTGCTGGATTGACTTTGGTGTCTGGATCGGGGAATTTAGGCGGCGCTCGTTTTTACGAAATCGGAATCACGTAAAAGCTGTTTTTACGAGATCAAATGCTACAGTTATCCACACACTCGCCTCACTAAAGAATAACCACAAAACCCTACACCTATAGACGCGATGTACCAATTTCTACAGTTCACACCTCCCGGATACTTCAACGACAACAGCTCTACGCGCCTTGGCAGTCAACTCACAGCGGACGTGGTATTACTCATGGACAGCTTCGCGCGAGCACCGCGCACGCAACGCGCATCCGACGTGCCTTACACACTCGTTTGATCGACGCTCGTGTCGCCCTCCTCCGTCGCCTCGGCGCCAGGGCACTCGCCTTCGCTCACCTGCGTCAGGTTGAGCTCGGGGTTGTTGCAGCTCGCGACCTGAAGGACGCACGAGTTCGAGTACGTCGAGCCGTCCGATCCGCAGACCGGATTGAACTGCATGGTGCACATCTCGGGGCAACCAGAGCTCCCGTCCGACGCGACTGTGTCGTTGCTCCCGGCTTCGCTGCCCACGGATACGTCAGCGTCGCCAGAGCTGGACGAGGCTCTCGCCTCGCACTCTCCATCCCCAACGGCCTCGAGCGACGGGTCCGCGCACTGGGCCAGTTCGAGCATGCACGAGTTGGAGTACGTTTTCCCGTCGGAGCCACAGACCGGGGAGTACTCCATCGTGCACATCCGGTTCGCGCAGTCGTCCGCCTCGCTGCTCGCCGACGCTTCCGTCGTCGCCTCTGGAGCCAGCTCCTCGTCGGCGCACGCCGAGTCTGACACCTCGACGATCTTGCTCCCGGGATTCTCGCACTGAGCGATGAGCAGGAAACACGAGTTGGAGTAGGTCACGCCGTCCGATCCGCACACGGGGGCGTAGATCTCGATGCACGCGTCAGGGCAGTCGGTCGCGCTCGAGGAGGCCGTCGATTCGCCCGGCGCCACCGACGCCATTGTCTGCGCGATGTCGTCGGCGTAGCTCGCGTCAACCGCGACCGCGACCGCTGCCGCGGCGAGAAGGGTGGCTAGTGCGCGCTGCATTGTCCGGCGGAAAAAGAGGACGCGTTTACTTGCGGCGCTTCTCTCGCGTGTGCTGCGTGACGTCAATCGGGAACTGAAGTGTGCGCGCAGGGTCTCCACCGCGCCGGTCGCGGGGCGGAGCACCGGCTTCTTATCACACCGGACGGTTTGCTGTTCGCGCCTCTACTTCAGCGCTGAGGCGCCTTGGCGTTGTAGAATCCGTCCGCCCACTGAGATCTTCGGTCGCCAGTCCAGTCGACAGCCACTTGTCGCCGGTTCCTCGCGCGCACATGGCTCGATCGACAGCCGTCGCAACCAGGGCTTGTGGGTTCATAGGACCAGCGGGGCGTCGAGGCACCCACAACAAAGCCACGCGTACCCCGCCTTTTGCGTTGCACTCGAGGCGGCAAGCGCCACGCGCTGCTCACGGTCTGCACCTCCTGCTGACTGCGCTCGCCAGAAGCGCGAAGTGGGCGTGACCAGCGTCTGGCAGTGCATGGTGGAGGGAGCGGCGCTCTGGGAGGTGGCAGCGAACGGTCTTGGACGTCCAGGCAAGTGCCTCCCTCGGTGTATCGGCTCATTGCCGCCAACCATGGCCACCAGTCAGCGGCGGGGATACCATGGCGGCTGCTCCACTGCACGGCGATCGCCTTCCTTGTCAGGAGTTCACCTCCGCGCCTCGAGATAGCTTTGGCGGCGATGGACCCTGCTGCGGAATGCCCCTGGCGTGCCATCCGCTGCCGCACTCCATTTTAACTTAAACAGCAACGGATTGCCTAAATCCCCGCGGATTGACGGGGCGTGAGTTTTCGACGCACTGCCTCGACTGGAGTCCGATCGATCGCCATGGCCGCGACGCAGGTGAGAATGCTCGGATACTGAGCCCTCGCCGAGGCGACTGACGCCTGCCGCGCTGCGCGCAGATCATCCCCGGACTGTCGGCCGTGGCGGCGCGCTACGACGTGTTCATTCTGGACCAGTACGGCGTGCTGCACAACGGCGGCGAGCCGTACCCCGGCGCGGTCGACTGCCTGCGCCGCCTGCTCGAGCTGGGCAAGACCGTCGTGCTGCTCTCCAACACGTCCAAGCGCGCGTGCGACCTGCGGCCCAAGCTCGAGTCGCTGGGCTTCCCCACGGGCTTCCACGGCGCCGTCACGGGCGGCGAGGTCGCGTGGCAGTACCTGGACGCGCGGCGCGGCGCGCTCTCCAAGTGCGCGCTCATCACGTCCGAGCTCGAGCGCAACTTCGTCGAGCGGGAGACCAACCCGCGCTCGCTCTTCCACGGACTCGACCTCGCCGTCGTGCCGGTCGAGCGCGCCGAGTTCCTCCTCGTCGAGGGCACCGAGCAGGTCTGCTACAGCGGCGAGCCGAGCGAGGCGCTGGCCACTGGTTACCGCCAGTCGGGCGACATCGGCGCCGCGATCGCGGCCTTCCTCGAGCGCGGTCGTGCGCGCGGCTTGCCCTTGCTGTGCACCAACCCGGACGTGCTCGCGGTCGTGGCGGGCGAGAGCGTCGTGCACATGGGCGGCGGGATCGCCAAGGCGTACGAGGCCATGGGCGGGTCGGTCGTCTACTTCGGCAAGCCGCGGCGCGAGCACTTTGAGGTCTGCCTCCGTATGGCTGGCGTCGGACCCGAGGGCAAGGCGCGCGTCGTGCACGTGGGTGACTCGCTGCACCACGACGTGCAGGGAGCCGAGAACACCGGCGTGGACAGCGTGTTCATCGCTGGCGGCATCCACGCGCCGGCGCTCCAAGTGGACGCGTGGGCGTCCGAGGGCGACGAGCGGCAGCGCATCAAGCCCGCGCTGCTCGACAAGCTGCTCGCCGAGGCCCAGCTCGATCCGACCTACAGCTGCACGCGCTTCTCGTGGTGATGCCTCCATGGTTCCGCTGGGCGACCGCATCGGAGTGAGGGACTCGCCGCTGGAGGAACGATAGATGCGCGTCCTAGAACGAGACGCCGGCGCGAAGGGAGCATTGCGACGACTGCGGTCCATCGTTCGCGCAGCGCCGCTCCACGAACTACTCGTGCACGAGCTTGTCCTCCACAAGCAGCCGCACCAGCTCCTCGGCGTGAGACGCCTTGTACTTCTCCGGCCGCGGACGCCGCGTAGCGCTCGACGTGCAGTCGAATGCCAGCACGGGGTCGCGCATGTACGCTGGGATGGCGCCCGTGCCGTGCAGCGCGCCGAGGACGCCGCCCACGATCGCGGCGTTCGTGTCGGTGTCCCCGCCCTTGAGCAGCGTCTGCTTGATGGCGTCCTCGTACGTCGCCCCGGTGCGCAAGAAGTGCACCGCGAGCACGAAACCCCAGCGCACATGGCCAATCTGCTGCGTGCACACGAGCGCCGACGCGTCGAGCGATTCCTCGAGAAACCACTCGCGCACGCGCGAGCGGACGTGCGCGCGCACGAAGCGCTCGGCCGTCGCCAACGCGCCGTCCGCGTCACTCGGACAGCGCACCAGGTGGTCGATCAGCAGGCAGTAGACGGCGTTCGCGTCCTGGCACACCGGGCTCGGGTGCGACAGCGTGGCCTCCTCGCGCGCGATCGCCGCGATTGTGTCCTCCGCCTCGCCCGCCAACCACAGCGCGAGCGGCGTGAGGCGCATCAGCGAGCCGTTTGCTTCGCTTGTCTTGCTGAGCGCCACCGCCGCAGCAACCATGGGCTCGCCGAGCTGCCCATTCGCGTCCGGCGCGACGCGAAAGGCGCGCGTGCATGTGACGCCGATGTCGAACGGATTCGACGCGTACCACAGCGAGTACTGCCGCGCGACCGCGTCCAACGGGAGCCCGTCACACGGGGAGTGGCCCACCAGGCCGCGCGCTAGCGACAGCGCGAGCTCGGAATCGTCCGTGATCTGTCCGGGGCCGAGCGAGAAGACGCCGCCGCCCGGCATCGTCACCGCGCGGTCCACGTTGCTCGGTCGGATGGTCCCGGGGGAGAACTCGAGCGTCGCGCCGGCCGCGTCGCCGCACATCGCACCCAGCACGGAGCCGAGCGCGCGGTCCCAGTGCACGCAGCGCGCGACGCCCGCGGCGGCAGCGTTCACGCTCATGTGCGAGGACGACCTGCAGCTCTTGCTGGCGCTCTGATTCGCATCGCGGCAGCAACCCAGCACGCCAACGCATAAAGTACAGTCAGAGCGCACTGAATTTGTAGGTGTTCGCGGGTTTGGCCCGCGGGTCCAAAATCTGTGTGAATTGATTGAGTGAGTTGAACCCGCCCGGGCCTGCGCGAGTGCTCTACTCTACTGACTCGCTGATCTAATGCTTCCGAACTCTGGGGACTTTGTCGTTGAAGGTCGCGCCGCCGCGACCACTTGGCTCTTGTATACCAGAACGTGTCGCGTCAACCATATACGCGCCTCGTGCGTCTGCCGGCCGCCGCGACGTTCTAGAAGCGCTTCCGCCAGCTCGCGAGCAGTCCCTGGCGCGCTGCCGCCTCTTCCTTCTCGCGCTTCCTTGCAGTCCTCGACGCCGCCGCGATGGATGGGAGGCAGCCGCCGCCGGCGGCGCCTGCCGTGACGCTGCCGGTGCTACCGATCGCAGGCAAGGTGCTCTTCCCGCGCACGTACCTGCGGCTGGCCATCACGTCCTCGACGGCGCTCCAGCTGCTGAAGGACCTCGTGTGGGAGGTGCAGGCCGCCAAGGCATCGTCTCGCCGGTCCACAACGCTGTCGCTTGCCATTTTCACGCAGCGCGAGCCCGACGCCGCGACCGGGACGCAGGACGAGGAGGCCGAGCGGGGCTGCAGCGACGTGGCCAGCCCGGGCGACCTATACCCGGTCGGGACCGTCGCACGCGTCGTCCAGCTCACGCGCATCCAGCCCGGAACCGGCGAGGGCGGCACGGCGGCCGCGCACGGTCTGTCCGTGCTCGTCCAGGGGTTGCACCGCGTGTCGCTGCGCGAGTTCACGCAGACGCGGCCGTACCTCGTGGGCAGCGTCCAGCGCGTGACGACCGATCTGGTGGAGCGCGAGCACTTGGGAGGCAAGCCTGGCGCCATGGCGACGGCCAAGACCGCCGCGATCGACCGCGAAATCGAGGAGCTCGCCACGCGACTCAAGACCCGGACGCAGGAGTACCTGGAGCTGTCCAAGAGCTCGCTGTTGCTGCGCAAGAGCACCGGACTCATCCAGACCATTAGCAGCTCATCCATCGGCGAGCTGGCTGACGTGGTGGTCTCGTACCTGAGCGTCAGCGTCGCTGCTAAACAGCGCGTGCTCGAGGCACCTGACATCAAGACGCGCTGCGAGCTCGCGATCGAGCTGCTGGAACAAGAGATGGAGAAGACGCGGCTGCAGAGGAAGATCCAGACGGAGGTTCAGGACAAGCTCGAGGGCACCCGCAAGGAGTTTCTGCTCCGCCAACAGCTCGAAGCTATCAAGAAGGAGCTCGGCGAGAGCGCTGACGACGGCGGGGAGGGCAGCGAGGTCAAGCAGCTCGAGGAGCGCATCAAGGCGCTCGAGCTCAACTCAAAGGCCGAGAAAACTGTGAACCGCGAACTGCGCCGGCTCAAGGGCATGACGTCGATGCAGCCTGAGTACGGGATCCTCCACAATTACCTCGAGTTCTTCACGGAGTTGCCGTGGAACAAGCAGACGGAGGACTCGCTCGTGGTCGACAAGGTGCAGAAGCAGCTGGACGCCGACCACTACGGCCTCGAGAAAGTCAAGAAGCGGATCACCGAGTACATCGCCGTCCGCAGCCTCAAGCAGGACATGAAGGGTCCGATCCTGTGCCTGCTCGGCCCGCCTGGAGTCGGGAAGACCTCTCTCGGCAAGTCGATCGCCGCAGCGACGAACCGCAAGTTCGAGCGCATCGCGCTCGGCGGCGTGCACGACGAGTCGGAGATCCGCGGCCACCGCAAGACGTACATCGGCGCCATGCCCGGCTGCATCCTGAACGCCATGCGGCACGCCGAGTCGAGCAACCCGGTGCTCCTGCTGGACGAGGTCGACAAGATCGGCAAGGACTTCCGCGGCGACCCGTCGAGCGCGCTGCTTGAGGTGCTGGACCCGCACCAGAACAACACGTTCACGGACCACTACCTGAACGTGCCGTTCGATCTGAGCAAGGTCATGTTCGTCGCGACTGCCAACAGCCTCGACACCATCCCCGGTCCGCTGCTCGACCGCATGGAGATCATCGAAGTGAGCGGCTACAGCGTTGAGCAGAAGGTGGAGATCGCGCGGCGCTACCTGCTGCCGCGGCAGATCGAGGAGAATGGCCTGCAGCCGTCCATGCTGTCCGTCCCAGACGACACGCTGCGCTTTATCATCATGCGCTACACGCGCGAGGCCGGGGTGCGCGACTTGGAGCGGCAGGTCGGCGCCATCTGCCGCTACGTCGCCGTCGCCGTAGTGAAGGAGATGAAGACTGGCGAGTCGCAGGCGGGCGAGCTACGCACGAAGAGCGAGAGCGAGAGCGGCAGCGCGCCGGAGCCGGTGCCGGTGCCGTCACTGTCGTCGTTCCGCTCCATGCTGGTCGACAAGGACGCGGTCAAGGCCATCCTCGGGCACGAGCTCGTCTTCAACGAAGTCGCGCTGCGCTCGAGCGTGCCTGGCGTCGCCACGGGCATGTCGTGGAGCTCCGTCGGCGGGTCTATCCTGTTCGTCGAGGCCTCGTGCACGCGGTCCACGGCGTCGCAGATGACGCTGCGCGCGCTTACGTCAGCATCGGCGGGCTCGCCGATGAGCCCGGCGCCTTCTCTCCAGCTCACGGGCAAACTGGGCGACGTAATGAAGGAGTCGGCGCAGCTCGCGTTGTCGTGGCTGCGGGTGAACGCGCACTTGATCGAGCTGCCCCCCGTGCCGTCGAGCAAGAGCTCGAGCCCGGCAGGCGAGGCCTCGGCGTCTGGACACCGCATGGTGTCGCTCGAGGGTATCTCGAGCGTCCATGTGCATTTCCCCGAGGGAGCGATCCCGAAGGACGGACCGTCGGCTGGTGGCGCCATCGTGTGCGCGCTGCTGTCGGTCATCTCGGGCGTACCGGTGCCCGTGGACTTGGCCATGACGGGCGAGATCACGCTGCGAGGCGTCATCCTGCCCGTCGGCGGCATCCGCGAGAAGGTGCTCGCGGCGATCCGCGCGGGTATCAAGCGCGTCATCCTGCCGCGCGGCAACCAGAACGAGGCGGAGGACCTGCGCAAGGAGTTCTCGAGCGCCACGTCCACCGACGAGCGCGCGGCCTCGCCCGGGTTCGAGCTGCTGTTCGTGAGCGACCTGAAGGAGCTCGTTCAGCTCGTCTTCGGGATGCGCGTGCACGAGGACACGCGCTACGTGTCGACCGGCGGCGACGACATGCTGCTGAGCATGCTGTAACGGTCGCCGCCCCGAGTGAGTGCATGCATGGACGCGCGCCGGCGATGGCTGGCGGGACTAGATCAGAGCGCTGCTGTCCTCAGCAGGAGCCACAAGCAGTTGCCTTTTACCCGACGTGTACCAGCGCAGACGGCCGCCACAGACCGACTGCTGCTCGTCTCCGTGCGCGTTGCATTGGTTGAGCTCCATGTGTGTGGCTCTGTGACTGCAGACGCGCTCCAGTTGTCGGTCCAACGCCAAGACACACTCTCTCCCTCTCTCTCCCTCTCTCTCTCTCGCAATCGAGCCGCGCGCGCGTCACTCGTGGGCTGCCGTGAGCGCGTGGAAGCTGTTGGCCACGTACGGGAAGTACTCGGCCTGTGCTGACGAGCCGGACGAGGCCTCTTCGATGCCCGAGAACTGCGACGGCTGCAGGTGCGCATACTTCTTGTTGAGCACCGTGCGCAGCTTTTTGTCCTTACCGCGGTGCGGCTGTGGCGGCGAGGCAAAGCGCAGACGGCAGCGGTGAGTGACGGTGAGCGGGCAGCGCGGCGAGCCTCAACGACGAACGAACGCACTCGGTACATGACGACGACGAAGTTGACGGGCAGACCGTAGCGCAGCACCGACTCGACGAAGACGCGCACCATCTGCACAGCCGCAGACATTCAACCACAAGCGGCAGACGCGCGTGAGTTTCGCCTGCGTGGCCGCGGACTGGCGCCGTGCTTGCCTGAGACCAGCCCGAGACGCACCTTGATGTGCATCCAGGCGATGAAGGTCTCGCCGAAGTGGGCCTTGCACCAGCGGATGAGCCCGGACCAGAGGCGGTCGACCTCGACCTCAAGCGCCGCCATGGCCTCCTCGTTGCTCGCGTGTGCCGTCGGGTCGAAGGCGAAGTCGCGCACGACGAACTTCTTGTCGCGCGCGCGGTTCTTGAACTCCTCGACGTAGTCCACGACCGAGCCCTGCTCGAAGGTCCCATCCGGGTCGAGCTTGCCCGGCAGGTACTGCCCCTTGAGCACCGTGACCGTGTAGACGCACGAGTCGCCCTCCTCCAGCAGCTTGCGCGATGACCCGGGAACGACCGGCGACCCGCGCACGTTGCCGCGGGCACCCTTGGGTCCATACTCCGCGATCTGGTCGCCGATCGTGTGGTACTCGAGCAGCCACGTCTCCTCCAGGTTCCTGCGTCCAGCGCGTCAGTCGCGACGACCACCAAGCGGTTCCGAGCGGCGCGCGACGCACTTGGGAACGATCGCCACCAGCGTCTGCAGGTACTCGGTGTTGACGAAGTCGGACGTCGACACGATGTCGGGCGTCAGCACGTCGCTCAGGTTGGCCACCATCAGGTTGCCGCTGCCACGCAGGCGCACACGCCCGGGTCGTCAGCCCGCTGCCGCTCCCGCTGCGGCCACGCTCGCCCGTCAGTCCACTGCCGTCGGCAGCCGAGCGCACGCACCCCTTCTTGCGTTGGGCCTGCAGCAGCTGCTGTTTCTTCTCCGTGTAGCGCGTGCTCAGTTGCTTGAGCTCGTCCTCGATCTTGCCGACCGACTGGGAGACAAGCGAGCAGTCAGTCCGACCGCCATTGGCACGAGAGAGAGAGGGAAAGAAAGAGAGAGAGAGAGAGAGAGAGAAAGAGGGTCTGTTGCGGGTGACACACCGCTTGGATCATGCCCACGATCTCGGGCAGCGGGCGTCGGTGCGGGTGTTTCGCCTCATCCCACGAAAAGTAGTTGAGGTACCGGTCCACGGGCACTGCACGCACGCGTCGTGAGTCTCACGCGGCTGCGCCAGCTGTGCGCGAGGCAGCGACGCACCGCCGTCCACCGTGAGCTCCTGGTCGCCCTTGTTCAGGTCGTGGAACTGCCGCTCGATCTTGCGCACGACGCTCTCGATCACCATATCCACGCGGTTCAGGTCGTCGCTCAGCGCCTGCCACCGCCGCCACGTCAGTCCCCGCGGCCGCCCCGCCACTCCCTCCGCTTGCGCGACCCACCATGAGCGAGTCGAGCGTGCCCACGAGCAAGTCCGACGGCAGCTCCACGCGGTAGCACTCTGCTCAGTCAGCCGGTCCGTCAGTCGATCGCCCCGTGCGCTCTCCGGCCGCGCGCCGCGCAAGCCGTCAGCCCACCGGCGTAGTCGTGGCGCGTGGACGCCGTCTCGGACTTGAGCTCCAGGAACGTGGTCTCCGACGACCGGTTGCCCTCGTTGGGCACGGACACGAGCCAGAGACTCATGGCTGCCTGCTCGAGAACGCCACCTCGCTTGTTCAAGAAGATCCTTTGCGCCGGTCGAGCGGCTCACTGCGACCGCCGCTACCCTACCGCGGCAGACAGAACAGTTTGTGAAACGCACACTCGGCGACGTATCCGAGTACCATTTACGAACAAAATATACGGCCGGGTAGGTGTCCGCAGCCCAACTCTTGGTCGGATCCCCACTCCAAGCGACCGATGGCGCGCCGCGATGGTGAGTACGCGTGCGTCTCGCTCGCCGCGCCGCGCAGTGCCTCGCGCTCACCGCCCGCAGCGGCCCGTGCCGCCCGCCTCCTCGCTCGCAATCCGTGAGATCCAGGTCGCCACGCGCGCTCCCGGCCGCGCAGCCGCTCGCGAGATCGGCCGTACGCGCTCCGCCTCTCATCGGCTGTCGCCGTCCACTCGTGCTCACTTCTCCCTCTGTTCCCGCGTGAGGCAGCTCGCGGAGCCACGAGCACTCGCGGCGGCGCTCTCGCTCGCGGTCTCCGCGCGGTCGCAGGCGCAGCAAGAGCCACAGCCCACGCCGCGATGCGGACGGCACGCGCCGTCGCCACAAGCGCCATAGCCGCCGCCGGTCGCGCTCCCGCTCGTCCTCGCGCTCGTCCCGCTCGTCCTCGTCGAGCTCTTCGGAGTCGTCAGGCGGCCGCTCGCGCCGGTCCAAGCGGCGGTCGAGCAGCAGCGGGAAGCGCCGGCGCCGCGACGACGGCAAGAAGCGCAAGGACGCCAAGCAGCGCAAGGCGCGCAAGAAGCGCGCGGACGAGGCCTCGTCGTCATCCTCGAGCGACTCGGACACGGTGCGCAGCGCCATCTCGGGCAAGAAGATCAAGCGCAAGCTCGACCGCTCGGCCGCCGACCTGCAGAGCCAGCGCAACCGCCAGCAGCTCCTGCAGTTCTACAACGGCATGTTCGACTGACGATATGAACGCGCAGACGCGCACTGAGGCGCACTACTCCGAGGTGTACGCGCTCATGCCGAACGTGAGCACCTTGTCCTCGATCGGCCGCCGGTCGACAGGGCACGCGTCGACGCGTACGGCGCAGGCTGGGCAGAGCACTCGGTGGCCGCACGGCACCGCCTTGACCGTCGCTCGCTCGTCCAGGCAGACCACGCAGCGCTCGTCCGCCTCGCTCGCTGGCGCGGCCGTCTGCGTCTCGGTCCGCGCCGCGCGGTACTTTGCGCGCAGGGCCGCGCGCACGTTGTCCATCGCGCGCACGAGCGCGTCCTCGAGCGCCTCGAGCTTGCGCGCGCTCTGGCCGCTCAGGTCGCGCTCCTGGCCGCTGAGCACGGCGTTCTGGCGCGCGAGGCTCTCGTTCTCGTCTCGCAGGTCCGCGATGGAGCCTCGCAGCCGGCTCTGGTACCTGTCATAGGCCAGCACAAAGCGCATTAGCGGAGAATCCGACGCGTCCGGTCCAAAGGCGCGACGCACTCGAGGCCCAGCGCGAGGCGCTCGTTGGCGAGCGCCATGCTGCGTCGGTAGCTCTCGAGCTGCTCGGCGCCTCGCGGACGGCTGTCGGCGGCGCGCAGCCGCTGCTGCAGCTCTGCCGCGCGCAGCGAGAGCCGCTCGCACTCCTCGCTCTTGGCGCGGAGCTGCTCGCTCAGCGCGAGCGTTCTGTCCAGCGCCGCGCGCAGCAGCCCCACTCGGCTCGCGCCACCCACGGCGTCGGTCTCCGCGCGCGCCTCGCTCCGCGCCGGCGGGTCCGTCTGCGCTGCGTAGTCCCGAGTGAACGGTTCGACCGGCGTGAACTCCGGCCTGCTGGGCTCGCCACTCGCCTCCGCGACTCGGAACGACGCGACCGTCGCGCGCACGCGGTCCGGATACGACCGCGGGGACGCAAAGCCGACGCGGACGTTGGGTTTCGCCAAGCCACTCGCTCCCGCGCCGATCTCCAGGCGGCCGCGATGTTCGGGCGCCAGCAGCGCCAGCCGCTCCGCGCGCGAGTACCTCGCCGCGCGCTGGTCGGGCAGCTCCGCGCTCGTGGAGGCGTCCGGCAGCGGCGCGACTGTCTCGGTCGCCTCGAGGCACGAGCCATCGGTGCTGACGCAGCAAGGCGAGGCGACATAGCGCGGCACGAGCGCCGGCTCCGGCTCGACTTCGTCGCTGCTCGCGCACGACTCGTCGCTGTCTTCAGCGCCGCTCACGACGCACCAGTCCTCGTCGCTCGAGCTCGATGCGCGGGTCGTCATGGCGAGCGGAGGGTTGCGAGATGACGCTCAGAGCTCGGAGCGAACGGATCTGCCTGCGTCGAGGCCGGCAAGACGGAGAGTGCGCTCGGCTCGGCGCTCGGCGCTACGGCCGCCGCCGCTACGGCCGCCGCCGCTGCCTCTGCAGCCGCGTATCCATCCGGGCAGGCGCAGTCACGTGCGGCATGGGAGCGCGGCGACGCTGAGAGACGGCGGTCGACTGCCCGGCTGGGAGACGACAGGGGCGGGGAGAGAGCGCTGGAACGGCAGGGGCGGACCAAGAGGATCGCAGAGGGAGCTAGGCAGCCCCAGCTCGGCTGGAGATCACGCCGAGCGCAGTCACGCTGGCGGACGGCATAGGAGTGCGGCTCCAGCCATCTGCGAGCTTGTGTCAACCCGAGGCTCTATATATACCGCGGCGTCTCTTTCTCTCTCTCTCTCTCTCTCTCTCTCTCTCCAGCCGATCGATTCCGTCGGCTAGGGCTGGAAGGCGCCGGTGCGCTCTTCCTCGCGGATGGCGTCGACCAACACGCTGTTGAAGTCGACCGGGTTGTCCATGAAGACCTGGTGGCCCGACAGCGGCACGAGCCGGAACTTGGCGTAGTGCGAGCCCTCGAGGCGCTGAATGACCGCGTGGCCGAACTCCGAGTTCATCCAGTCCGATCCGCCGCCGTACATGATGGTGAGCGGCACCTGGACCTTGCCGGGGACGAGGATACCGTCCAGCGGCCGGCGCTGCGCAGAGGCGCCCTGCACGATGTCGACATCAGCGCCAAGGTCAGTGGGCGGCACGCACATCGGAGCTACCCGCTCGTGCGGCGCCAAGGAGCCGTACCGGGTGCAAGTGCGTGTAGAAGGCGATGTCGCCCGACGGCCCGAGCGCCCAGTTGTGGTAGCAGTACTCGCACACGAGGTCCAAGTCGAGCTCTCCCGAGCGGATGATGTTGGTCGCCGGCGTCCACGCGATGCGCGCCTTCATGATGAGCTTCACCAGGCGCGGTCCGAGCGGTCCGGCGAAACGCACGACGCTCTGCAGGCCATACGAGCGAGAGCGCCGGGTATTAGCCGGAGCAGCGGCCGGCGAGTTCCACGCGTCTCACCATTGGCGTGATGTACAGCTGCGAGGTGAGCTTGAGGAACCAGTGCAGGTCTTCCGGACTCAGCCCGCTGCTGTTGACGCCCGCGGGGGACACGAGGATCATGTGCTCGATGTGCTGCGCGTACTTCTCCGAGTAGTACGTGGTGTACATGGCCTGGAGCCACGCGCCAGAGCAGTCGCGAGGCGGCACTCACTCAGTCACCGCGACAGGAGACGTCTCGACCCTCCCGGATGCCACGTACCCCCATCGAATGCGCGCAGATGATGAAGCTGTCGAGCTGCAGCAGCGCAACAGAGCCACCCACCAGAAGCGGTTAGCGTCCTCGTCCTTGGTCCCGCCTTCCCGCTCGAGGCGCTGCGACGGACGCACCTGCAGCTCCCGGCGCCAGTCCTCGAGCGACTCGACGAAGAAGTCGTCCTTCTCCTCGTCCTATTCACACGCGCGGCGATCGTCAGGCGCGCTGGGTACGAGCAGGACGCTGCGCGCGGCCTCCTACCGTCTTGGGTCGGAAATGCGGCCGGTCGGACCGCCCGATACCCTTCCACTCGACCGCGTACTGCGCGCCAAAGAGATGCGAGGACAGGAGCGAGCGAGCGAGCGAGTGAGTGAGCGGGTCAGCGCGCGGATGCGAGCGAGCGGACCCGACGCCGCGCCACGCACCACGTTGAAGGACTTGGCGAGCGTTTGGAGGTTCTGCGAGGAGCACAGAGACACACTAGCGCGTCAGCACAGCCGCCACCCTCGGCCAGAGAGCCTCGGCGAGGCACGCACCGCTGCCCAGAACCCGTTGCCGGCCAGGTAGCCGTGCACGAGCACGAGCGTGCGCGGCGGCAGGCGCGAGCCGTCGCCGCAGTACGGCACGTGGACCGTGCCGAGACCGGCCACCTTGAGCAGGCTGAAGTCGCTGACGATGTACTGCTCGTACACCTTGCGCTCGGCCGCGTCCAGTGCCTCGCCGTCCGCCGGCAGCCACAGACGCAGGCGGCAGGCCGAGACCCACGCGGACGCCACGCCGCAGAGCACCGCGAGCGCGTCCACAATGCGCCGCTCGGCGGTCCCGCGCGCGATTCCAGACGTCAGGCTCGCGCGTAGGATGCCATAGACGAGCAGCGCGAGCCACACGGCCGCGTGGGCGGTCCAGACCGCGGGCTTCTTGGTCTTGTCGGCCGCCTTGCGCGGCAGCAGCGCGCTGAGCGCCAGTCCGACGGTCAGCACGGCCGGCAGGTCGATCAGGCGGACCGGGATGTGCGGGATGCACAGGAACAGCACCCAGCCGAGCAGCGCCGCGATCACGGCGACCGCGCGCGGCGGGCGAGTCAGCAGCCAGCCCGCGACGCCCCAGAGCGTCAGCGCCAGCGCCAGCAAGGGAGACAGCAGCAGCAGCGCCACGCGCACGCCCGGCCGCTGCAGGCGCCGCACCGGGTGGTTCGCCGGCAGCTCGCGCCGCGGACCCGGGGACTTGTCCATCGCTCGCGTCCTTCTTGGCCAGCAAGGCGCGCGACCCGACCGTCGCCCAAGCAGAGAGTTCGCGTGTGAAGGCGGCGCTCGAGCATGTTCGACGGTCGACGGTCGACAGTCGACGGTCGATCTGTCGATAGTTCAGAGTGGTGGCGGATGGAGCGTAATCGATGGAAATTCACTTTGTCATTGTAGGAGGCTCTCGTCTCAGAAACAGAGTGTTGGCGTCGATTACTTCATCGGACTTCGAGCAAGAAACGCCCCATCACCAACTGCGCCGTGGACTCGGCGGCTGTGGCGACGCCTGCCACCGCGCAGCGTTTCCGTGCTGGACACAAATGGAGCGAGCCCTCCGTCCTGCCGAGTCCATGCGACGCTGCTGCTCACTGCCGGCGCACGGCGACACGATGTTCACGCGACACTCGCGATTCCTGTTGAGTGCAAGCCCCGTCAACAGAACGGAGCCGCACTTACTCCTCCACCCACGAACATTGCACTCGCCTCTCAACACTCGCCGCACCCTCGACCAACCCTTTTAGCAGCTTGTAGGCGTCATCGCTTGCGCGTCTCGCGCTGCTTGATCTCATCACGGGATTGGCGCGCACCCAGCCGCCACGCATGCCGCCATACAAGTGCCCAGTGCCGCGTTGCAGCCGAGTACCACCGCTGGGGTACCAACGCCAGCCGTGATCGTGCCGAACGTGACTCCCGCGGCCGCGTAGCACGAGACAGCGAGGGCATTACAGCCAGACTGACAGATCCCGTAGGACAGCAGACCCGCGTCCGCGACGCTCGCCAACATCACCACCGCGGCGGCATACGCCTTCCACATCTTGCTAGAGGCACTGTTGCTGCTGCTGCTGGTGTCCGAGTCAGGGAAAGAAGCGAAGTGATTTGATGGAAGCGAGCGCCAGGCTGCGGGCTGCTGCCAGGGGGATGAACACGGAACCTCGAGAATAATCTGGTCACACCCAGCGAAAAGCGTCGCCAGAGGTAGCACCAGTTAAATGCAGCTGCTGTCGAGGCCAAGGCGACAATGAAGACGTTGAGTTGGAACCGCACCCGAAGGCTCCGTCTGATCCCATTGTCCGAGTTGGCAGTTTCCCATTCCGTTCCGAGACCACTTCAACTTGATGGAAAAGCCGAATGAGCTCCGAATGATCATATCGATTGACAGATCGGAGTGATGGTGATGACGCGAGCTCGATTGTAGGTGGCGGTGGAATGAGTGCCAGCGCCTTTCAGCCGTGCCAGCTGCCGGTCCAAAATGGCGCGGGTGACCGCAGAGCGATCCGCTCGCGGAGGCGGCGGCGAGGAGGAGGAGGAGAAAGAGCAGGAGGTGTACGAGGTGGAGGCGGTGGTGGGCAAGCGACGGCGCAGGGGTGCGGCCGAGTACCTCGTCCAGTGGAAGGGCTACAACGAGCAGACGTGGGAGCCCGAGCGCAACTTGCGCTGCGACGAGCTGATCCGCGCGTTCGAGCTGCAGCACGGAGCGTCCAGCCACGAGAGCGGCGCGCAGGCTAGCCGGGCGTCCGATGCCAGTGAGGAGTCCGCACATGAGCCGCTAGGGAAGTCGCGGGCCCGTCCGTTCCTGCTGGTGGCGGACGACTGGGGCGCGCGAGCATCCGTCGGGCTCGTGCTGCGCCAACGCGAGCGCGGCGAGCCTCCGGAGCTCGACGTCGTGACCGCCGACGCGCAGAGCAAGCGCGTCGTCTTGCGCCGGTGCGTCGTTGAGATGTCCGTCGGCGTGGCACTGCCACCGACCGCGCGCCTCGTCGCCGCGCGCGTCGTCGAAGACCGAGAGCTCGCAATGTGCGTAGTCGCTGGAGCGCAGTGCGCACCGCGCCGCGCCGACGCATACCTGACGCTCGCGACTGGCCTCTGCTGGCAGCCGTTTCTCTTTGGTCGCATTTCTAGACGAGGGAGCGGCGAGCAGCGGCGCCAGCAGCCAGTCGACCAGCGACGGCCGCAAGCGGCGACGGACGGCGGCGGCCGACAGCCAGCGCCTCTCGCCGTCAGCAACCGCAAGCCACGCGGCGCTCTTCTTCTTCCGCCTCTCGAGTGTGGCCGGCGGTGAGGCACGCGCGCGACTGACGATGCTCAACCGTGTGGCGCTCCCGCCGCGGGACGAGGCCGCGCTGGCGGAGGATCTCCAGGTCGCGCTCGCCGACGGCCCGTTCGCCGTCGTGCTGTCTCGCGCGGCGCAACGCGTCGCGATTCTCGGACTCCTCCACGACGGCGACGCCGCGGCGTTCCACGTATGGCGAGAGGGCATTCCCGTCGCCGGAGACGAGCGCGAGCGCGGCGCGGCCCAAGGCATCGCGTCCTGCGAGCTGGTCGACGAGCGCGCGGCCTCCCGCGTGCATCTGCTCATCGGACTCGAGTGTGAGCGCAGCACGCGCAGGTGCGCGCTGTTGTGGCCTTATTCTTTGCCTGCCGCTCGCGCGTCTGATGCGAGGGACTGACGCGGTTCACGGCGCTTTACTATGGCGACTGCGACTGCGACTGCGGCTGCGGCTGCTGCGGATGCGGACGTGGTCAGCTCGGCGCAGCGCGTGTGGCTGGCGCACCCGACGGACGAGCGATCGGCCGAGTCGCTACTCGCGCAGGCGCCGGACGCCGCCTACATGTCCGCACTCGCGTCTCAAGCGGGTCTCTCGGCCGAGCAGGTCGCGTGCTGCTGCGTCGCGACCAAGTGGGACGCGTGGGAGGATGACGACGCGCTGCTCTACGGGTGGACGCGACCGCCGCCTAGAGCCGCCGGCGAGGGCGACGGCTCCCAGCGAGTGGTTCTGTCGCCGCGGTCGCTCCTGCTCGTCGGCACGGCCGGGAACTCGGTCCTCGTGTTCGCCAACGGCCTGCTACTGTCGTCGCTGGCGCTGCCTGCGACGCCCCAAGACATGTACGCAGTGCGCTGGCGGCCGACTGCCTGATGGCTCTGCCTGCAGCCGAGTCGACTGACGCGGCCGCCGCTGCATTCCAGACGCGTGCTGGGCTACGACAGCGAGGCGCATCAGTTCGTCGCGCTCGTGCGCTGCTGCAACGCGGCCCGCTCGTGCTTCCTGCTCGCGTTCGACGCGGTCGCGCGGACCGAGGCGGTCGAGATCCTCCACGGTGCGCGAGCGAGCCCTTGCTCTCTCTCTCTCTTTCACTCTCTCTCTCAGTGCCGATCGCCCTTGCTCCCTGCTCGCGATCGAGGCGGCTCTGACCGGCTCGTGCCCCTCGACAGCGTTCGACCACGTCGGCGCGGCTCTCATCGGCGAGTTCTCGGCCACTCGGCCGGCGACCAGCGCGCTCCCGGCGCAAGCGCTGCTGCTCAACCACCTCCCGCCGCCTTGGGACCGCGCGGGCGACTTCGAGCAGCTCGTCCGGCGCAGCGTGCTGCTCCACCAGCCGTCGGCGGCCGCCAAGACGACGTGCGTCCGCTTGCGGCTGCGCGACGGCGGCGCAGGCGGCGCGGCGGCCGCGGCCAAGCGCGCGCGGCCCGGCCCAGCCGCCGACGCGTTCAAGTACATTGAGCGGACGCGCAGAGTCCGCGAGCCACGTGCGGACGCGGCGGACGGCGCCGACCCGCGCGCCGGCGGCCGCGCGCCGAGCGAGCACCTCGCCAGGCTGGTCGCGTCGCTCGAGGCGCGGCGCGCGAGCGGCCAGCGCGCGCTCGAGCGGCTCGCAGGCGTCACTCGCGACAAGCGCGCGCTCAGCCGGCGCCTGCGCCAGTTGCTCGCGCGCGCGCGGCTCGACGGCGACGGGCAGGGCGAGCGCGAGGCGGCGGGCGGCGCGGCGCGGCCGCTCTCGCCGTCGCTGGCTGCGCTCCGAGCTCCGCCGCCGGCCGGCCCCGTCCTGGGCCGCCTCTCGACCGTCGTGCGCGCGTCGGACGCCGCCACAACTGGCGCTGCCACGGCTGGCGCTGCGGCCGCCGCCTCGGCCTCCCGGAACGCCTCGGGCCGCGGCTCGCCCGCCGCCGCCGCCGCGGCCGCGGGGAACGCGCCGAGCCTCGCCATCGCGCTGCGCAGCGTCCGCGTGGCCGCCGACTACCCGTCGGGGGCCGCGCTCCGCGTGTCGGTCGTGCTCGCCAACTGCTCGGACCGCGCGCTCCAGGCCGCGTCCGCGTCCGTGACGCTCGCCGCGCCGCCAGCCGCCGCGCGCCTCGTGTCGCGCTCGCCGGTCGTCGCGGCGCTCGCGGGCGGCGGCGGCTGCGCGGCGTTCGAGGTCGCGCTCGAGATGGCGACGCGCGCGCCGCTCGCGCCGCTCGAGCCGCGCGCGGCGACCGTGTGGCTTCACTGGACGGCGGCGCGCGGCCGCCGCCGGTCCCTCGCGGTCGCGCGCGTCGCCGTCTCGGCCGCCGACGACTCGGGCGGCGTCGACGGCTCGGCGCCGGCCACCGCCGCCGCCCGCGAGCTGCTCGTGCTCTCGGCGGGCAGCAGCCTGCCCGCGGGCTTGGCGCGGCTGCGCGCGAGCTCCGCGGCGGCGCCGCTGGCCCCGACGCTCGTCCGCCCGACCTTCGCGCTCGCCGCGTGCGCCGCGGGCCGAGGCGGCGACCCCCGGGCCGCGGCGGCCGCGGCGGCGGCGCTGCTCCCGCGCGACGTGTACGCGACGCGCAACCCGCTGCGGCCGGCGCACTTGGCGGCCCTCGCGCGCTGTCTGCGCGGCCTGCGCCGGGAGATCGCGGCCGTCCAGCGCCGCGCCATCCCGCCCGGCGACCGCGGCGAGGACGAGCGAGGCGAACGCGAGGACGGCGCGCCAGGCCACGGGGACGCGGCGCCGGCGCCGGCGGGAGACCCGCTCGCGGGCTTCGTGCGCGCGCTGCGCGGGCTGCAGGCCGCGTCCGACCTGCGCGTGGCCGCGCTGCTGGGCGAGCTGCGGCGGCGCCGCGACTGGCACGACGCGTGGACCGGCGGCCAAGCCAACAGCGTGCATTTCCCCCGCGCCGGGCGGGGACTCTAGTGTACAAGCGCGCCTTACGGAGCCAGCGGCGCGGCGGGACACGCGGCCGTCTCGAGCCGCGCGAGCTGCGCCTGCACGTCCAGCACGCGGCGCGCCGTGACCTCCAGCGACGCCTCGATCGTCGACAGCGTCGTCTGCAGCCGCACGACCACGAACAGCAGCAGCAGCACGAGGATCCACGGGAAGACCTTGACCGGCACGTGGCGGCCGCGCGCCTGCGACGCGGATGCTGGCGCGGCCGCCGCCACGGCGCGACTGCGGCGGCGGCTGCTGCTGCCGCTACGCGGCCGCGAGTGCGAGTGCGAGTGCGAGTGCGGGCGCTCGTGCCCTGCCGACGCGGCGCTGTGGCCGCTCGACTGCCGGCGCTCGATCGCTTTGGGCGGGTCCGGGCGATCCGTCGTCGCCGCCGCCGCCGCCGCCTCTGGACCTTGTCCGTCCGCGGCGGGCGGCGGGCGCGCGCGGGCGTCGAGGAAGGCCCTGGCCATGGCGACCCACTTGGCCCACTTGGCGCGGTTGTCGCTGATGGCGCGGCTCTCGATCGCCGCCTTCCAGAACGTCGACTTGCCGAAGACGACCTTGAGCTCCATCGTCACCTGGCACGCGTCGGCGGCCTCGGCGTGCGGCACGACCGTCCAGCGGTCCTCCACGCTGAAGTAGTCGCCGTACGGGATGTCGGCGAGCCGCGTCGACGTCTCGACCACGCGCACGTTGCGCTCCTCCTTGAGGCATTGCAGCTGCGGCCGCGGCGGCGTCCGTGCCGGCGCCAGCGAACGAGCACAGCCAGTGAGATTGGCTCATCGAGACAGCGATGGCGAGCGGCGGCGGCCACGCACCACGTCCACGCGCGACGACTTGGGGCCGATCGGCGCCTCTACCGGCACGCGGAACTGCTGCGACCGCGTCATGCCTGGGCGAGCGAGCGAGCGAGCGAGCGAGCGCAGTGCGCGGTCAGTCCGGCGTCAGCGCCATCGATCGGCCGCGAGCCACGACGGCCGCCGTACCGAACGCCTTGTCCTGTCCGAGCGGCGCCGTCCACGGGCTCACCGACATGTCGGTCGCGCCGGTGCGCGCGCCGAACTCGCCCATGCCGAACGGCGCGCCGTCCAGGAAGAAGGCGGCCATGAACGCGTCCACCGACACGGGGAACGTCTCCTCCATGATGCGCGTCATGGAAATGTCCTTGGGCGCGATGCGCTCCACGTCCGACACGACGCTGCGCTGCCGCTGCCGCGTCGGCCGCGCCAGCTCCTCGCTCGCCTCGCCGCTGTCGGCGCTCGCCGTCGGCTCACACGCCGCGGCGGCCGCCTCGGGCGTCGCGTCGACCGGCGGGGCGTCCGCCGACGGCTGTGTCTCCGTCTCCGTCTCCGCCTCCGCCTCCGTCTCCGCCTCCTTCTCCGCCGACACTGAGCACTCGACCTCGGTCGGAGCCTCCGGCGGCGCCGGCGCCTCGTCTCCCCGCTCTGCGCTGGCCGGAGACGCGCTGCGGCTCGCGTCCAGCAGCGTGAGCGCCGTGGACGAGCCGCCGGCGCCGGCGCCGCGCGCAAAGCTGCGGACGACCGTGGGGCGTAGCTCCTTGAGCACGCGCTCGCGCGTCTGGGCGATGAGCTCGAAGCAGCGGTCGCGGTTGTTGCCCCAGAAGCTGGCGAACGTGTAGTCCTGCTCGCCGTCGGTCGTGCGCAGGCGGATAGCGTTCTGGAAGACCATGGTCGTGGTCTTGGCCAGTTCTGCAATGGACTCGTACGGGATCAGGATCTGCGGCCGTCAAGACAGCGACGAGCAGGCGAGCGCCAGAGTTAGACGCGCCGGATACAGGGTGGACCGAGCGTCACGAGCGTGGCCGCCGGTCGGGCAGAGCCGCGGCGGGCGAGGATTCACGCGCGCGCGCGCAGGTCCGCCTGCCTGCCTGCCTGCCTGCCAGCTCTGCCCTGCCCTGCGCTGCCGCGCGCACCGACCTTTCTCTCGCGGCCAAACACGTTCGAGTAGAAGCACACGTGCGTGCTGGTCGGGTACATGCGGCCGTGCATGGCCAGCGACGCCGCGATCGCGCAGGAAAAGTCTGTCCAGCGGCGGCACACCGCGCCGGTCGCCGGGCTGTGTGTCAGTGCCGACAGACGATGGGTGCAGCCAGCGAGCGGGCCAGCCTGCAGCTCACCTTGGTAGAAGACCGTGGCGCCCGGCAGGTCAAAGAGCATGCAGAGCACGTCGTGCCGCACGTGGTCGCGCGCCGCCGCCGCGCTATCCGCCGGGCGGCCGCTCTCCTCAGCCTCCTGGTCGCCCGGCAGCGGCAGGAACTCGCGGTCCAGCGGCAGGTCCAGCGCCGCGCCTGAGCCGCTGCCGCTGCCGCCGCTGCTGCTGTGCCGCCGCGACGAGCGCGAGCTGCGCGAGCTGCCCGAGCTCATCGTGTGCTTGCGGCGGGGACGGCCACCCGCCTTGTCGCCGTCGCTGCGGCCCGCGGAGGAGCAAGAGGCGGCCGAGGAGCCCGAGGAGCAGGCGGACGCCGGCCCGCGGGACGAGGCGCCGAGCCGCAGGCTGCGAAGCGCCGCCGCCTCCATGGTGCCTGCCGCCCGATCGATCGGTCGATCGATCTGCCGGCTGCTGCGTTATGGAGCGAGCAATGGCGTTGTGTCAAGTCGCAGATAGTGAGGATAAGACGCCTCGTTGAGCGCCTGAGTGACGTTGAATCGTCACGAGCATACTGAAGACAAGATATGGAAGGACAATGGCACGACAGGCAGCCAGAACTCGACCAGATCTTTCTTGAGAGCGACTGAAGATTGCGATCAAGCAAAGCCACTGCAAATTTCATGCATAGTTTGGTGTTTTCTAGGCTATTTCGCCCTTGACATTGCATACATCATCTGCATATGATATTGAATCAGGATGCGGAGGAGCGACCGTTGACGGCTTTTGCCTCGCAAATTCACCCTTGCGACACGCACGGAGCAGACAGTCGCGGTTACAAGGTTACGATATGGTTACGCTGTATCATGTAACCCACTCCTGCTGGACGAAAGAGGCCATCGCCGTCGCAGAAGATGCCGTCGGAGGCGTCGACGTCGAGCGCCAGCGAGCGCCGCCACC
Source organism: Phytopythium kandeliae (assembly GCA_023338135.1). Classification (NCBI taxonomy): domain Eukaryota; phylum Oomycota; class Peronosporomycetes; order Pythiales; family Pythiaceae; genus Phytopythium; species Phytopythium kandeliae. The sequence goes on along the minus strand of JAADYC010000036.1, from coordinate 9,135 downwards.
GCCGACGCAGCGTGAGTCCCCGGCGCCGCAGCCGCAGCCGTAGTCGCAGCCGCAGCCGCAGTCGTAGATCTCGCAGTCGCAGCCCTAATGATCGGAGGAATCGCAGTAAACGCACCCGCAGCCGGTCACGCTCGTCGGCGTCAGTGTCGCCGCGGTCGCGGTCGCGGTCGCGGTCGCGGTCGTCAGATGGATCGCTGAGCTCGTCCGAGTCGTCAGACTCATCCAGTGGCAGCTCGGACGGCGAACGGAAGCGCCGACGTCAGCGCAAGCACAAGCGGAGCAGCAGCAGTAAGAGCAAGAAGCGCCGGCGAGGCGACGACGAGAAGAAGAGCAAGAAGCACAAGAAGGAGAAGAAGGAGAAGAAGAAGAAGGAGAAGGAGAGAGGCAAGAAGGCATCGCACGCGGTCAACCAGAGCGAGTACGGCAAGTTCGGTATCCTGCGCGAGGCGGACTTCCACAGCAAGAGCGTGTCGTTCCAGGCATGGCTGCGCGACGTCAAGAAGGTCTGTCGGCCGACGCGCTCGCTTGTGCGCGTCTGGATGTGTGCATTGGCTGACTATTGCCGTCTGGGTGCCTGGCAGATCGCGGACTTTAACGGACCCAAGTGGGAGGCCATGGAGCTGTTCAAGGAGTACATGGAGGACTACAACACGTGCACGCTGCCGCACGAGAAGTACTACGACATTGAGAAGTACGAGCTGCGGCAGTACCAGAAAGCACAGCGGCGCGCGCTCAAGCAGCAGGCGGGCCAGGCGCCGGCGGTCGGCGCGCTCGCGGACGAGGAGCGTGTGCGCCGCGAGCGCCGCGAGCAGCGCGCGCGCCAGGAGCAAGAGGAGTTCCGCCTCGTGCTGCAGACCATGGACAGGGACAAGGTCGAGGATATGCGGCAGCAGGAGCGCATGCGCGCGCAGATGCAGATGCACTACAAGGCGGGCAACGTGGGCGAGGCGCGGCGGCTGGAGCAGATCCTCAACCGCGTGGACGAGGACAAGTTGCGCCGCTAACCTGTCCGCTTCCCCATCGCCGATTGGCTGGTTGCGTTAGAGGCCGGAGTATCCACGAATCAACGCATTAGATCGTATGATTGCTGCTAACGGTTCAACTTGAGGTGAGTAGGACCGCGAGGAACGAGGTTGGATCGGCGCCAAATTGGCGACGGTGGCCGCTGGAGACCAGGCGATGGAGGACGCGCCGCTGTCGCCGTCACTGGACGTGCGCGGGCACGCGTGCGAGGTGTTCGATGAGCCGGCGACGGCCTGGACGTTGCATCAGGAGACGCACCTGATCCGGTGGCGCGGCGCCGCGGCGGGGCCGCTCGTCGACCGCTTCGACGCGCGCAACTTGCTGGAAGAACGCGCGCAGTTCCGGCGGCTCAAGCAGCGACCAGTCAAGCGTAAGCGCGACGGCGCAGGCGCAGACGCTGAGGACGCGGCGCCTGGAGCGGAGTTGTCGGCGCTGCTGCGGCGCCTGCGCTACGCCGACTACGCCGTTGAGTTCCCGGATGCAGACGCTGAGGACACGGCGGCAGTCGAGAACCGCTTCCCGTACCGGTATCCGGACGACGCCGGCGGTGACAGCGGCGAGGAGGAGGACGAGAGCGATGGCGAGCCATTCACGCCGACGTTCCGCGTCCCGGACGGCGTCACAGTGGTGCGCGCAGGACGGGACGAGTGAGCGAGCGAGCGAGCGGCTGAGTGGGAACTGACTGGCCTGCGCGTGCTCGTTGCGCCGGACACAGCCCGCAACAGCCAAGCGGCACGCGATCGTCAAGGCGACGGCCGACCGCGTGCGCGGGAACGCGCCGCTCGAGGTCCTGATGAAGGCACGGCTGGGCGGCGACCCGCGGTTCGCCTTCCTGCGGCCGGATGGCCGACTGAGCGCCTACTACTGCTTCCTGCGTGACAAGAACCCTCGCGAGGGCTCTCTGCTGCTCGGCGCCGAGTACGCGGACGTGCGTCTCTCTTGCTCGCTCGCTTGCTCGCTCGGCCAGTCTGTTGCTTTCCATGAGTGTTTCTGACCGCCGCTTGCTCGCGTGCGTATGCGTTTGGGTGCTATCTAGAGCGACGACGAGGACGAGGACGAGGACGAGGACGAGGACGCATCCAAGCAGACACCGAGCAGCACATGACAGCGACCGGTCTATTCGGCTGCCTACCCGATCCGAGACGCGGCTCGAATGTGGCGAGCAGGCTGGCGACGCGCCTGCTCGTTGCTCACGGGAACAACCGCTTCTGTATCATGCAGAGCCCCAGCAGCACGATGCGGGCAGAGTCGTTAGCGACATGAACGAGGTATACGAGAGTCAGACGTCGACGACGACGCGACGTACCGGGTCGCGAGGGAACATGGACGCCTTGCGGATGTTGCCGAGACCCAGGTAGAGCATGACAACGCGCTCGAGACCGACGCCGCCGCCGCCGTGGGGGAGCGCGCCGAGGCGGAACGAGTCGATGTAGTTCTTGGCCGATTCCTGCGGCACGCCGAGTGCCTGCATGCGCTGCTCGAGCAGCGCGGCGTCGTGTACGCGCTGCGCGCCAGAGACGATCTCCTCGCCGCGGATCATGATGTCGAACGAGTTGCTCCAGCGCTTGTCGGCCGGGTCGGGCATCGTGTAGAAGGGCCGCACGGGCAGCGGGAACTTGTCGAGGATGTAGAAGTCCGTGCCGTACTTCTCCTTGACGAGGCGGCCGAGCCACTTCTCGTTCTCGGTCGACAAGTCGTCCTCAAACTGCTGGTCGGCGCCAGCGGCTTGCAGCATGCGCACGCCCTCCTCGAACGTCACGACGACCGACGGCTTCTTGTACTGCAGCGGCTCGAACGGGTGCTGCTCGTTGATGACGGCGAGCTCCTTGGCGTAGCGCTCCGTCAGGTTGTCGAAAATGTAGATGAACAGGTCCGAGAAGACCGCGAGCACCTCGTGATAGTGCGCCTTGATGGTCATCTCCAGGTCGAGGCCCATGAATTCGCACATGTGGCGGTGCGTGTTCGAGTTCTCGGCGCGGAAGACAGGTCCGATCTCGTACACGCGCTCGAGCCCCGCGACGGCGCACGCCATCTGCTTGTACAGCTGCGGGCTCTGCGCCAGCGCCGCGTCCTGGTCGAAGTACTTGAGCGTGAAGCAATTGGCGCCGCCCTCGGACGCGCCGCCCACGAGCTTCGGCGTGTGGATTTCCACGAACCCGCGCGAGTCGAGGAACTCGCGGAAGAGCTTGCTCACCGCCGCTTGCACGCGCATGATGGCCTGGTTGGCCGGCGTGCGCAGGTCCAGCGGCCGGTTGTCGAGCCGCGTGTCGAGACCGACGTTCACGTACGTCGAGTCCTCGGCCTTGAGCAGCGCGTCCGGCCGCGCCGCGTCCTCCACCTGGAAGGGAAGGTGCGGCAGCGACTTGCTCACCACGAAGAGCTTCTGCACGCTCAGTTCCACGTCCGTCTGGGTCGTGCTCAGCACCGGGCTCGAGGGCACCGTGAGCGTCACGAGCGCCTCCACAACCGACTCCTTCGGGATGGCGCCAGCGAACTTGATCATATCGCGCGGAACGGCGTCGCTCTCCGAAAGAACGGCCTGGATGGTCGCCATCTGCTCGCGCAGCACCAGGAACGCGATCTTGGACTTGGCGCGCGTCGACTGCAGGAAGCAGCGCACCCAGAAGCTCTCGCCCTGCAGCTCCGGGTGCAGCGAGTCCACTGTGCGGTACGTCTTGTCGTTCTCCTTCTCCGACTGGATCAGCGGCAGCTCGCCGTATGCGTCCGTCAGCTTGGGTGCCGCCGCGGCCGCCTGCACGCGCCAAGCAAGCCACAGTCCGCCATCAGTCAGTCTCCCGCCGCGCGCCGCCAGGCCGCCGAGAGGGACGCACCGCCGCCTTCTGGCGCTCCAGGATGCGCAACTCCTTCTTCGTGAGCTTCTTTGGCGCCGCGGGGGCTGCCGCCGCCGCTGCCTGCTGCTGCTCGGCCATAGTCGACGACTGGAGACCGGGGACGCGGATCGATAAGTGGGGCGGCCCGCCTTTTGGCTCGCGCGTGGGTAGATCGACACGTCGCCCCTCCCCGTTCCTCCCACGTTGTCGCTGAGACACGCGGATAGAGTATATTCATCCAATCAAACGTTGCTTCAGCGACATTACCTCGTTCGATTGGATAAAACCGAGTGTGCGTGTCAACGCTGCTGGTGCTTGGACGAACGCACCAACTAGGGTACGCGTAACTGCAGAGGTTACGCGGCCGTGTCAATGGACCCATCGCGGCAACCACGCGAATAATCCCATGCGGAAGCGCACGGCGGCAGCGGCGGCCGCAGCGGCCGCGCCGGCGCCAGGCGCCCGCACGGGCGTGCGCCGCTCTCCCCGCCTCCTCGCGGCCTCCTCGTCTTCGCTCTCGTCCTCCTCCTCGTCTGGCGCTCCGGCGCGCGTCGCAGCGACCGCGGAGGAGCCGCAGGAGCGTCCGGAGCGTCCGGACGAGGCCGTGGCGCTAGACGGCGGCAAGGCAGAGGTGCGCTTCCCGCACGGCACGCTGCCGCGCACGTTCGAGGCGGAGAAGGAGGCGCAGGGATTCCGCTGCGTCGTGGGTGTGGACGAGGCCGGGCGCGGCCCGCTGGCCGGTCCCGTCGTGGCGGCCGCGTGTTTCGTGCCCGTGGACGTGCGCATCGCCGGCGTGCACGACAGCAAGAAGCTCAACGAGGCGCAGCGCGAAGCCATCTTTGCGCGGCTCACGGCGCATCCGCGCGTGCGCTTCGCCGTCCATGTGCGTGTGGCGCCCGCCCGCCCGCTGCTCGAGCTGCTTTCCTCGCTGGCGCTGACGCGTGGCCGCTTCGAACGCAGGTCAACTCGCCGCGGCGCATCGACGAGATCAACATCCTGCAGGCGTCGCTCGAGTCCATGGCGCTCGCGGTGGCCGCGCTGCCCGCGGACGCGCGCGCCGACTTTGCGTTTGTGGACGGCAACCGGCTGCCAGCCGCGCTCGGCGTGCCGGCCGCGGCCGTGATCAAGGGCGACGCCAAGGTCTTCAGCGTGGCCGCGGCCTCCGTCATCGCCAAGGTCACGCGCGACCGCATCATGCGCGAGCTGGACGCGCAGTTCCCGCTCTACGGGTTCGCACAGCACAAGGGCTACCCGACGGCGGCGCACGTGGCCGCCATCGCCAAGCACGGAGCCTGCGCCGCGCACCGCATGACGTTTGCGCCGCTGCGACCCAAGGAGGCAGCCAAACCCGCCAAGCGGCGCAGAACCTAGTCGAGCCATCGCGTCGCCCCAAGTATGGACCACATACATACACCAACCGAGCCACACTCCGTGGCACTCAGCCTCCCTGCTCGCCTCCCGCTCGCCTCCCCACCCGCGTCCTCGCCCTCGAGCGCCTCACACGACCGCCAGCCGCGGCTGCTCGGCCTCCTCGGCCGCCGCACGCGCCATCGCCATCGACGCCTCGCGCCGCTTGCGCCGCCAGCCGCTGGCCGCGTCCAGCGAGCCGCTCGGCCGCGTGCTCAACCCGAGCAGGTGCGCCTCGAAGCACCGGTCGCACACGCGCTGCGGCTCGGCGTAGCCAAAGTGCGGCAGCCGCAGCTTGCGCGTCGAGTGCTCGAAGCAGAACGAGTAGCCGCACTGCCGGCAGTGGTGCCGCCGCACGAGCAGCCCGAACGCGCACTGGCACTCGCTGCACTGCGCGTCCTTGCTCCAGCGCGGCACCAGCGCACGCGGCGCGCGCGGCGGACGCAGCGGCGTCCACGCCGTCGAAATGACGACCGACCGCCCTTCCTCGTCGCCCTCGCCGCGCGCGAGCGCGCCGCGCAACGGCGGCAGTCCCACCGACGCCGAGCGCGTCGGCAACGGCAGCTCACGCTCGTCGCCGAGTTCGTCTTGCTCCTCGTCTGATGCCGCGTCATCCGCAAAGTACGCCTGCAGCCCGCGGCTGTGCTTGGTCGACTGCGCCTTGGCCGCCGACGCCGCGCCGGAAAAGTCCCAGGCTGCGCGCGCGTCCTTCCCGCGCGGCACGCAGCTCGACGCCATCGCCAGCGGCTGCAGTTGCAGCCGCAGCGTCTTGGCCTTGATCTGCGACGCCACGTACTCGCGCATCACCAGCTCCTTCTCGTCCTCCGCCGCGGCCGCCAGCGCCGTCGCGCGCACCTCCTCGCGTAGCTGGAGCAGCTCCTCCTCCTCGTGCTCCTGCCGCGCGAGCCACAGGTCTAGACTGTGCCGGCGGTCGCGCGATCGCGGGGACCCGGCCTCGTCCTCCTCGGCCGGATCGTCCGACCGGTCAGCGGCGCTCCAGATCTCCGACATGACGCCGAAAGCCGACGACATGTCTGGCAGACTGTAACGCCGGCGGCGGCTGCCAGATCGACGGCGCAGAGGCGACGGCGTCTTCTCGGGCCGAGCGAATTCCACCCCAGTCTCCAGCACCTCCTTCCCGCCGCCAGCGGCCTTGGTAGCCGGTGTGTCGTCCCCCTTGGCGCCGCGCGCGGCTTCCGTCTCGCTGACTTCCATGACGAGTGGGATGGCAGCGCCGACGGCAGCTAGGCGTGCGCCGGCACCAAGTGCGCAGTCGTTCAGCAGTTGGTTGTTGCTCTCCTCGCACGAGTCCGAGCCCGGCGTCTGGAACGCGAACGACGGGATCGACATGCTCGTCTCGTCTTCCTCTTCGTCGAACGCGTCTTCCTCCTCGTCGAATGCGTCCTCCTCCTGTTCGCTCGTCTCCGGGTCCTCCAGCGGCTCCGTGCCGTCGTCCGACTGCTCCTTCTCCTTCGCGCGCGGAACCGCGTCGTCGACATCGTCCAGCGTCGGCAACTCATCGCAGACCTCCGTCTGCTGCTGCTGCTGGCGCTTCATGGCCGCCAGCTGGGCACGCAGCGCCGCCAGCTCGCTCTTCAGCGCCGAGTTGTCCTCCTGGAGCTTCGCAACGTTGCGGCTCTCGCGCTTCAGCTCCATCAGCTCCCGTCGAGCCACACGTGCTCGCAGCGCGCACTGCAGCGCCAGCACCGCCGACTGCATGCGGCGGAACGCACGCTGCGCAGCCCACCGCCGCCAGGTCGCCCCCATGCGCGTCGCAGCGCGATCCTCGCGCAGCGCCTGCACGATTCGCCGCGCGCGCTGCATCCGCGCGAGGCTCTGGCACAGCAGCGCCGAAGCCTTGAGCGTCGAGTACGCGCGGTAGGCGATGAAGCCGCGCGCCATGCGCTGCAGCGTGGTCGCGCGAGCGTTGGCACGCACAGAGTGCGCCACCAGCCGTGCGCAGTGGCCACGGTAGAGACACTGGAGAACGAGCACGAGGCGAACTAGCGACTGGTACTGGCGGCGCGCGAGGAACCCGCGGACACGCGTCTGCACAGTCGTCGCGGCACTCGACCGCACGGCTCCGCGCAGCTTCTCGAGCGCTTCGAATGGCTTCCGCCGGAAGAAGACGAGCGAGGAGCCGAGCCGCACACCGGCGGTAACGGTACGGACGTCGTCGACGGCTCCATCCTGCTCCTGCTGCTGCACCAAGATAGCCGTGAGTCGGTCGAGACAGCCGCGGATGTCGTTGTCGGTGCCGCTGTAGTCGTGGTGGCACACGGCGCGGCAGCCCATGAGTACGCGGTAGTAGCGCTCGAGGAACTGCTCGTGCGAGAGTCGGACGGGGAAGCCCGCGCGCGCAACGCGCACAGCCTCCAAGACGCCGCCGCTGCGCAGCTGCTCCACCACTCGGCGCGTGTCGAATGCGCCGCGCGAGCTCGCGTCGTTCGGCTTGATGCAGCGCACGTAGTGCGGCGTCGTGGCACGGATGATGTCGAGCAGCTCGTTGAGCTGCAGCTTGAACTGTGTCCCGACGCTTGTGGCCGCGATCGACGAGTTTGCGCGCCGGACGGCGGGCCGGCGTCCACTCTTGGCGGCCGACGCCGCCGCCGCGACCGACTTGGCGGTCGCCGCGGCCGCTGACGAGGCCGCGAGAGACTGGATCAGCGGGTTGCGCGACTGGCCCAGCAGCAGCACAGCGCTCTCGCAGAAGGCGTCCTTGTTCTTGGCAAGGAAGCCCTCAGCCGTGTAAATGACGCGGCCGGCGTAGTGCGCCACGCCAAAGTGCGTCGATCGCTTCAGCGCGCTTGCCATCACGAAGTTGGCGTGCGAACCGACGGTCGTGCTGCTGCTGCGGCTCCGCCCGCGCGCCGCCTGCTGCGCGCTGCTCGCCGCGAGTGCGTCACCGCTCGCGAACGCCGTGTAGAACTTGGCCACGAGCGCGCGGTCGTTGCCCTGAGGGAAGACGCACTCCTGGTCTGTGAGCGAGAAGATGCCCAGCGGCTTCCTTTCGAACAGCTCCAGGCACGCAGAGTTGTCCGGGAACTCCATGTCATCCAGCGACATGACGTTCGGGTCCGCCGCGTCGCCGGTCGGCGCCAGGATTCCCTCCTCGCGGTACAGCCGCTGCTCGGACGCGAACACGTACTCGTTGAACTGGTGCTGCAGCGCCTCGTTCGCGTAGTTGATGCACAGCTGCTCGAACGAGTTCACTGCCATGTCCTCGAAGCCAAAGATGTCGAGCAGCCCGATACTCAGCTCCGGCTCCGGCTCGCTCGAGCTCGAGCTCGTGGAGTCGTCCGAGCTCTTTTCTCGCGCTAGGCCGCGGCTCGGCGATCGTCTGGCGTCCGGACGGATCTTGTCGTTGATGCGGCCCACGAGCCACTCGAAAAGAAGGCGGTAGCACTCCATCGCCAGCGCGTTGCGCGTGTTCTCGGCGTGGTCCACGTCCAGCGTCACCTCGAGCGTCTCGTTGGCCGTACGCAGCCAGCGGCGCGTGAGCGCACGCTCCAATTGTTCGGGCTCCACGCCCAGAAGCGCCGCGGCATTGGCGAAGTGGTCCACCGGCGCGTCGTAGGTTGTCTCGTCGTCAGAGTCCGAGTCATCCGAGTCCGAGGCCAGCGGGTTCATGCGCACGACCTTGACCGTCGTCGTCGCGTGGACAATGTCCGAGTCGCGGTCGCTCTCGCTGACGCTGCGGTTTCGGCTGTTCTTGCGCCGCACAACCGTTTCTGCGAATTCGACGTTGCCCATGTGCAACAGCGCCGCGACGATCTCGAGCACGCTCGAGATCTCGGCGCTCGTCAGCCCGAGTTGCTCCATCGCGCGCAGCGTCCGGCGGAACTGCGCGCCGTCCTCGACGCCATCGCGGCGG